>JAMPIO010000189.1:0-199328 GCA_024699865.1 Aphelenchoides fujianensis | reverse complement strand
GGAATGACGATTGATTCGATCGTTGGTAATCGTTCTTGCGCAGTTGTTGATCAAGAAAGTGTGGAGAATGCGGACGAGTATAACGGAAAGCGATCTTTTTGCCCACTACCCAATGCTCCTCGCTCGGTCTCTTCGTTCGCGCGATCGGCATTTTGCGCCGCAGTTCTTCGGTTTGTGGGCTGATCGGAGGTCTTTTTGAGTCACTCCTTGACGACACGAAAAGACTCCTCGCTTGGAAACAATCAACACATTTTCTTTGCTCGTTTGCATCGACCACGAACAAGCCGAAAGAAACGACCACCCGCAAACACTCATTTCTTTCTGCTCACCGCTTTCCTGCCAGCTGCCGCTTTCCGTCGAGATGACCAGCGGTAAACTGCACTGTCCGTCCTCCCGTTCACTCCGCCTGCTTGCAGACGAGACGACGACCACGGCGATCGAGGACGAAGAGGAGGACGAGGACCCGCCGTTCCTGCCGGCGGGCGTGCGGCCGCTCGTCGACCCGCCGCGCCTCTCGCGCGCCGTCCGCCGCCGCTACATCGGCGTGTTGACGCAGGCGGAGGCCGACCGTTGGGTGCGGCAGCCGACGGACTTCCGCCTCTTCCACCAGTGGAACCCGCTGCAGCCGCTGGGGCGCGGCGATCGGCTGCCGCTCGCCGTCGTCTACCGCTCCTTCCTCGGCGTCCTCTCGCACCTCCTCGTCCGCTCCACCGGCTCCGTGGTGACGTCGAAGCGGACGGGCCGCAGTCGGTACGTGATCTCCGCCTACTTCGTGGAGCGCGCGGGGCCCGCCTTCCGCAACCTCTCGGATCTGGTGCGTTCCCCGGGCCGGCCCTCCACTCGTCCTTCCGCTTTAGATCAGCTGCTACGAGGAGACCGCCTGCATCTCGGAGGGCCAAGTGGACGTCTTCCAAACGCCCGCCCCTCGTCCGTCCAAGAAGAAAAAGGAGGCGGGAGTTTCTTCCTGAAGTTCGTCTTGCTGTTGTTCGTGTATAGTCGAGGAATAAACACTTGGATTGAACGATTGGACCGGGGGAAGTGGAGGAGGAAGGAGTGAGTGATGAAATGAATGCCAATGATGAGAATTCATCCGACTTTCCGTCCGTCTTCTCGCTTCGATTCGGTGCGTCTTTCCGCTCAGATCCTTTGGTGGTCTTGCAGGCAGAAATGGACTGGAACGAGTGAATGCTGGCCGTCTTCGTGTGGCTTTGGGGCTGTTCACTCGAATTTCTGTCGATTTTCCCTGCTTCTTTCACGTGTTGGTCACTTCTGTTTGTCGTCCACCCAGAAAGAGATCAAATTCAATCATCTGGGCGATCAAAGAGGTTTGTTTCAAGAACGGTCTTCTTTTTGCGGCAGTTTGAAGACAAAACAAGCGAAAAGACGGCACACAAACAAACAAATCGGAGCAAAATCCGCGTGTACGAACAGCCGAGTGCTCGAATTCACGAGATTTCGTCAGATTTGAAGCGAAATACGCACTTCTTGGTACCGAAATGTTCGGAATTTTGCTGCAGAACAGAAAAGCCGCACAGTGAAGAGCGATTCCCACTCTGTAACGAAATTTCGGTGAATTTCGAGCGCGGGCCGGCGACCGGCCCGAAATCCCCGTTCGAATTGGCGGGCGGCACGGCGAGACGCTCCGCCGGCCGCCGCGGTCCCCCACCGATCGCCCCTGCCGCCGCCGGTAGGCCGCCCGCCCGTCGACGTCCGCCCGGCAAGAGCGGAGATCTCCAGTTCGCCCCGCCGACTGCCCGCTTCCCGCCTTCCCACCCGCCCGCCCGCTTGCTCGAGCCGAAAGGTGAGCGGCCGATCGCCCTTCTTCTCCTCTCATCCCTCCCTCCGCCTTCAGATGTGCCGCCTGATGCTCGTGCCCGTCCTGCTGGCCGCCGTGGCCGCCGCCCAGTTCGCGTCGGGCGACTCCGAGAGCCCCGACGTCCACCGCCGCTCCGTTGGCTCCGGGCAGCCGCTCGAGGTTCGTTCTCCCCTCCTCCTCCCGTCCTCCACTCACCTCTCGCCGCTGTTTGCAGGGCTCGGGCGAGGAGGCGTTCCGCTCGCTGCAGTGCGCGTGCATCCTCGCCGAGGAGGTCGAATTCTTCGAGGAGGCCGCCGACCAGCAGCCGGAAGACGCCTACCGCCGCCGCCGCTCCGCCGACCCGACGGGCGGTTCGGGCAGCGGCCTCTCGCAGGTTCGTCCTCCCCCCTCTCCTCCCTTCCGCCTCTAATCGATCGATCGATTGCAGGAGCCGCTCGCCTTCGTCCACCAGCCGACCGCCCGCTCCGACGGCCCGAACGCCGCCACCGTCGTCGCCCGCCGCATCGTCGTGTGCAAGTGCGAGGACGCGGGCGAGGGCTCCGGCGACGACGAGGCCGCCAACCCGTCCGCCGCGCCCGCCCCGACGGCCGACGAGGAGGAGTCCGAGGTTCGCTATCCCCTCCCGACAACAGATTGATCGCTCGTCTGCTTGCAGGTGTACCGCCGCTCGGTCGCTTCGGGCGAGGAGGAGGAGGCGGCGCCCGTCCGCCGCTCGGCCCTCGACACCGCCGAGGCGTCGGGCGAGGAGGAGCCGGAGGTCACGATCGCCACCGCCTCCACCGCCGAGCTGCCCACGATCTCCACCGTGGAGATCTCGACGCCGTCGACCGCCGAGCTCCCGACCATCCAGACGACCCCGCTGACCACCCGCTCCCTGCCGACGCTCGCCTCGATCTCCACGACCTCCACGCGCCCCTTCACGACCGCCTCCCTGCCCACCCTCGCGCCCATCACCCGCGCCCGCCGTTCGGCCGACGGCTGGACGGCGGAGGGCAGCGGCCTGGCCGTCGGGCTGCGGCAGGAGGCCGCCACCACCGCCGCTCCGAACGCGACCTCGCCGGCCACCGAAACGCCCGCGCCGTCGACCGTCGACCTGCTCACGCTCGCCATCGTGTCCGTCACGTTCCTCCTCGTGGTCGGCGCCTTCAGCTTCCTGATCGCCCTGATGTGGGCCCACGATCGCCATGTGCGCGGCTTCCTCCCCCGCGGCACCCACCAGAACACCGTCCGCATGCCCTACCGCGCCCCCTCCTTCCGCGACCTCGCCGAGGAGGACGCCTGATCTCCCCCACATCCCTCTTGTCCACTCGCAATCTCTCACCTTGTTTGAATCCCCTGTGACATTCCCGCAAATAAACACCGCTTCTTCGAGTGTTCCTTCGGCTTCCATTCGGTTCGATTGGGGCGCGGAAAGCAAGCCGAAAGCGGCGAGCAGTCAACCGGCCGGGCGGCTCGTCGCGGCGAACGCCGCCGCCGCTCGCAGACGGGCGGGCGGGCGGCTTGTTTACGCGGCGAGTTGCGAAAGGCGCACGCCGCGTGGTCGGGCGGTTGATGGGAGGGCGAAGAAATGCCCACCGCTCCGTCCTCTTCGATGAGCGGAGTGCCCGCAACACGCGGCCAATCGAGTCCTCGCTTCGATTAGCGAAAGTAGAAGTTTATTGGAATCTCATCACCTTCGGAGGCACGTAACGGGGCGAACCGCAGGGGCGCAATTCGAACGGAACAATTGAAAGAAGAAGTCAGTGGAAAGAGTGGGAGCAATGGGAACCTCAGAAATAATCAGGGGAACACACAAACAGATGAGAGATAGTGAGAGAAACAGGCGGGCGGATTCAAATGTAACGAGCTTGAGTCGACCCGAGGGTGGGGTTCAGCGACGACGGGCTGCTGCTCGTCAGGTGGACGCAAATCGACGGCCACGCGATCTTCGCCTCGTGCCTGAAAGCGAGCGAAATCAATCGAGTGCACGGAGAGCGAGGAGAACCGACCGTTTGTACACGAACAGGTGCGGTTTGTTGCCCGAATTCAACGCCGCCCGAATGTCGACGATCGTCTCCGTCGCGTGCAGCGAGGTCTCGTAGCCGTCGCAGAGGACGCACCTGAACAGGACGAACAAATCAAATGAATGGGAGGAAGGAAGAGGGAACTCACAGTCCGAAATCCTTGGGCGTCGTGATGCGCGACTGGGAGGCGATCAGGCGGCAGAGGCGCTGGACGTTCATCTGCTTGACGGCCGGCAGCGCCAAAAAGTCGATCGTGCCGCGCGTCTCGTTGGGGATCGCCACGCGGACGAACGCGTCGGCCGCCTCTTCTATGCACGACTGCAGCGAAGCTTGCGGCGACGAGACGTCCGGCCGGGCGCTCATCCGATGGAGGCGGCCGATCGAGTCGGCGTTCTTCAGCACGTGGACGGCGGTGAACAGGCAGGCAAGGTAGAAGAACGAATGGCCACTGGAGAGGATCGTCTGGGGCAGCAGCTCGAGCATGTAGACTGCTTCCACCTGAACAGCCGAAATAAATGGAATAATTCGAGTAAATTGAACGAACCTCGCACGTAACGAGCGACGTCTTCGCGAGGATGAAGACGATCCAGCGGACGAGATCCTCGGTGCACGGCATTCGCTTCAGCGGGCCGAGCACGTACGAGCACGCGCGGAAGAAGTGCTCCAGTTTCTTGAATGGCGAGTAGTGCTTGCGGCAGTCCTTGATCGAATGGCGGACTTTGGCGAGCGTGTGCTCGTTGGGCGCCCGCACGTGCGCGCCGAAGCCGAGCTGCTCAAAGGACATCGCCCGAACGCGCTCGATTCCTGCAATGCGCGGAGTGGTGAGTGCCCGCATTTGCTGCCCTATCCTTCTTACCGGCATTCAACGACTCCATCGATCCCTGGCCCATCGATTTGACGACCAGCAGGTGGTAGATGTGGTCGCGGAGCGGCTTCAGCAGCATTTTGTGGAGGGCCGACTCGAGGATCGCGTCGACGTTGATGAACTCGTCCGAAGCGAGCCGTTGGGTCTCCGCTTCGATCACGGACAGAAGCCCGGCGTCATCGTTGTTCTTCACGAGGTAGTTCTGGACGCCGGTCATGAACTGACGGACGTTGCGAATGGTAACCAGCGGGTCCTTCTCCTTGGTGTCCAGCGTGCACTCGACGAACACCCGCAGGCCCCGCCCGAACGTTGTGTCGCAGTCGGCGGCCAGCTGCTCCACGTACTGCTGGATGCGGAAGCCGGGATCCTCGTGCCGCCGGACGGTCCGCAGGCGAGCGGGCGACGGGGCGGGCAGAAACGAGCAGCCGCCCGCCTCCTCGTCGTCCAGCGCGTCGTGCGAGCGGGACTGCAAGCAGGCAGTTGAGAAGGAGCGAGTGCTCGTCGCAACAAACCGAATGGAAGGCCGCTCCGGGCGTTTGGGCTCGGCCGCGCATCAACAGCGGGCTGTTGGCCGGCCGCGAGACGTTCAGCAGCGAGGCGGAGCGGCCGCGATTCGACTCCAGCGTGTTCGTTTCGCTGGGGATGCGGCGCGAGAGCTCCATCCACATCGCGTTCTCCTCCATCCCGAGCAGCCGACTGGCGCCCTCGCCGACGAGATCGTCCGCTTCCTCGGGCGACAGCGGCACTTCGCGCACCTCGACATCGGCCGGAGGCGAGGCGGTGCTGGACGACGTGGAGCACAAACTGTGCTCCTACTCCGTCTCGGCGATCGTGCCCGGCGTGCAGTTTTCTGCAATCACTCGACGATTAGCCGTTCTTTCGTGCCCGGAACGAACCAATGTACAGATTGCGGACCTTCTCCTTGATCGGGCTGGCGGAGTACGTTGCCAATTGGCAACTGGCCCTATATGGGACGGAGAACGCTACCGAAAGGGCCGTAGTCTTGCGCAAAAGAAGCCGTTGCCGCTTTTACCAGGTTAACGAGCGCGAAGGTGCCGGCGGGGGTGTCTCGGACCGAAAACGACTCGGAGTCGAGCGGGGTGGCCCGTTCTTTTGGGCAAAAGCAACCAAATGGTCTTTATTCGCGTTTGCAACTGCATTACAAAACAAATCGAACTTATACTAAAAGTATCGAATAGATGCGCAAAAACGAAGAGCAATTTGTCGTTTTGTTCACTCTTGAAACCAAAAAACTCCCGTTATAATGAAATCATGGCGCATTTCCGCTTGTAGTTGGCCAGATGCGAGCGGAGTTCGTCTTTGGGCAAAAGAGCCGACTCGAAGATCCTGGGGACGTCTCGACCAAGAGCAGCAAGGCATTTGAATCGCTGCTGTTTGATCTCCGACCAGCACAGTTCACGGAGACTAAACGATTTGCTGCAAGAAGAAACGAGTATTAAGCAGCCCTTAAAGCATCGTACCTGCAAGCATAACGAACAACACTGTACTTAACGCCCTTGAAACATCGTGAGTTCTCGTATAACGTTACAAATTGCAAAATTCCGCTTTGTTCGTCAAGATCGGGAATCCAATGAGTAAATCTGAACGACGTCCAAGGAATCAACGAGAAACGGCGATCCTTCAAGTCGAGAGAGAAAATGAATTTTTGTTCGATCAGCGTAGAGGTTCGCGCCGTAAAGAACAAGCGCTTCGACGAACGTGAGCACAAGTGTTGGTTTGCGATTAAAAACTGAACGAGTGTTTGATTCTGGCTGCAAAATAAACCTACGGGCGGCATGTCGTCTGTAGAGAAGTCGACGCTTGTTGCCCAAGTGATCATAGTCGTCGTTTGCAGGTCGCAAGCCACCACTTGCTTCCAGTCGATGAAGTCTTGCTCGTTCACCAAAATGCACACCAGCTGGTCGCCGAAACAATGCGGCAAAACGCAGTCCTCCGGAAGAGAGATCTTCTTCTCGAACTGCAACGTCTCTTCTCCGTTGTCCTCTTTGTAGAAGCCGTAAAAGAGAACGTCGGTTGCGCGAGACCACGGCGCGACGTCCAGACGGACGGGCGGAATTTCACGCGCGTGAATGAAGAGAGTGCGTGGCCGACAGTCCGCGGCGAGTGTGTGCAGTAGACGAACGGCTGTGGACGTGTTCTCGTAGTCCAGGGTGATGAGAACCACGTGCCAAGTGTTGAAAATAGCATCGCCCATCTCGTCACCCTCCCGCACAACGGCGAGCAGCTCGTGGTCACTCCACACAGCAAAATTGACGGGCAGCTTGTCGCTCAGCAATCTGCTCTGTTCGGGCGGTAAAATGCCGTGATTTTCAAAGATCCTACGGAAAACAAGTCGGTAGAAGGAAACCGGAACGAAAACTCACTTGTAGACGTCGAAGCGCGTGTCGAACACGAGCACTCGCTTGATGTCAAATAGGTGGAAAACGAAGCGGCCGCAGCGGGAGAAACGTCGCCGTCTTAACATTTTCTGCAAACCGCAAACAAACAGTCGAATTCGCTCAACGAACTCACTCGATCTTTCACGGCCCACAGTGCGGGCGGATTGGGGCAATGGCCGCCGGGAAGCCGAGCGCCCACATTTCGCAGCCACCACGCGTGCGTTCGAAAACGTTCAGGACGGACGCGAAATTCGTAGTACAAATGGCTTGGCACACCGCCCATATTCGACTGCCAAACGAGTGACTGAGTGGGCAAATGTGGAGGAAACTGCCGCTTTCCCCGCTGCTTGCCGCGCTTTCACCTTCGACCCTCGCTCCCATCGCAGTCGAGCAATTTGCCTCGCAGTCATGCGGGATGTGAGCGGGCGGTGATTAGGGTCGTTTCGCAGTTTTTTGCCCCTCAACGGTTCGCATTCCTCCCGCCCTTTCAACTTTGTTGATAACCTCCCGTTCGGTGCATGAGTAGATGCGGCGTATTTATTCGATTGCGGGGAGTTCACAACAACGACAAGAGAAGAATGAGAGGAATCACCGGTGTTCGTTTGGACGTGCGAATGGCGGAAAGACGGGCGGTTGAGATCAAAAGGAGCGAGAAGACAGGCGGAAATCATTGGTCGCTCGGAGCCGAACGGATCAGCTGCGAGTCGGAGTCCAGCGAACGGGCGGACGCGTCCGACGGCATCGGCCGGAGGGTCTCGCGGTCGACGGCGGGCGGCTCGTCCTCGAACGGCGCGGAGACGCAGGGCTCCGCACTGCCGTCCAGCAGGTAGTAGTCGCGTTGGGCGTCCAGCTTCAGGTACGAGTACTCGTCCGTGATCGCCTCCAGCTGACGGGCGAGTTTCTGCCGAATCTCCGAGAAGGTCGGCCGCTTCGACGGGACCGCATTCCAGCAGGCGGACATCACTTGGTAGCTGCAAGAAGAAGCGAATGGATGGAACAATCGATCGAGTGCTCACTAATCGTCCTCGCAATTGTCCGGCTTCTCCATGCGGCCGCCGGAGTCCAAGAAGTGGAGCATGTCTTCGGGTTGGATGCCCGGGTAGGGCCCGCCGCCCAACGTGATGATTTCGAACATCAACACGCCGAACGACCAGACGTCCGACTTTGTGGTGAACTCGTAGTGTCGAATCGCTTCGGGCGCCATCCACTTGACCGGCAGCCGCCCTCCGCGGCTCATGTAATTCGCGCCCTCCGCGTACACGTAGCGACACAACCCGAAGTCGCCGATCTTCGCGTAATAGCGGTCGTGCACCAGGACGTTCCGTGCAGCCACATCCCTGCAAAATCAAGCGTAAAGAAGAGCGGAAAGAACTCACCGATGCACGTAGCCCTTCTGCGAGAGGTACTCCAGCCCGAAGCTCACTTGAACGCTGAACTGCAGCAGCTGCTTGACGGTCATCACCAGCTTCTCGTCGAACTCCGCCTCGCAGTTCGGATCGCCGTAGTTGATCTCTTGCGCGTCCAGCTGCAGCATGTAATTGCAGCGAACCCGAAGGTAATTGAGAAGGTCGCCGTCGTTGCAGAACTCCACCACCAGGCAGTAGGGCTCGCTTTCCGTGATGCACGCGAGCATGTTCACCAAACGCTCGTGATAGCCGAGCGTCTTCATGAGGGCGATCTCCCGAAGGAACTCGCTCTTGCACATCTCGTCCGCGTATTCTGCAACAAACAAACGAATGAGGGGAAGAAAGAACGGAGCGTACGAGGAAGCATCTTGACGGCAACGTCCACGTTCTCCGCTCGCATCAGGTTCACGCCCAACGTCGACTGCGCGTCTTTGCTGCCCTTCGCCTGCCCGATCAGACGGCCCAAGAAGACGGCGCCTGAACGAAAAAAAGTGAACAGTCCGCACTCGCGCGTTGGACGAACCGAAGGCCCCCGATCCCAGCTTCTTGTCGTCGTAGATGATCAGATTCCGCCGCTCCAACTCCCACAGGTCGTTGCTAAAAGAAACGATTAAAAGAGAAGAGATGAACGGGCGAACATCTTGGGCAGATCGGTGTACCGCTGCTCCTGTTTGCCGTGTGTTTGTTGCAGCTCGTACTTGAGCTTCTCGTTCTCGTTCTGCTTCTGCCGCAAGTAGACGAAGCAAATGAAGAAGGCGACCAGGAGGACGACCGAAATGCCGCCCGCCACAAGAAAATAGGTGGACAATGGGGTTGATTTCTTGTGGTCTGCACGAAAGAAGTGAGTGGAAGGAAAAAAGAAGGAACTCACTGAGCGAAGAAACGAACAGCCGCTCTGCACGAGGCGCGAATCCCTGGGGCGTGTTCTTTAGTCGGGGGAACGTGAGGTTCAGCGGATCGAGCACGTGGCAAATCACGACCCCGTAGAGCGTGTCCAGCGTCAAGTTGGTCAACAGAAAGGAGGTCCCCGTCTTCTAGACACACGAGCAATTGAACGCACCCCGCTGCCGTCCACTCACCTTTGTGCAACGACCGTTGGCACCGAAAGCGGTGCAGGTGCTTGTGTTCCCATTGAATTCCTTCACGTTCACGCCGGCCAGCAGTTCCTGAAACGGCGGGCAGTCAATGACAAATCATAAGATGAAGAAGACGGAGCAGAATGCGGGAAAGCAGCGATCTTTGCAGTCTGAATGCCCCTCCCACTTGTTTACCGAGAAGCACACGCACTGGACACTACCTCGATGCCCGGCGGCAGGTAGACGAACGGGTTCGAGTAGCGCTGGAAAGAGGAAGCGATCGATTGGCGAACGTTTCGGCCGCCCCGCCCGCCGGTCCCCAAGCAGAAGCGAGAAACAAGGAAGAAAGTGGAAGAATCCACTCACATCTTTGGGGTCGCTGAAGGTCGTCGCTTCTCCGTAGAAGGCCACGTGGTAGAGCGGGACCTTCTTGGTGTGCGATTTGCGGACGATCGGGTCGAACGTGACGTTCACGGTGAGGTTGGCGTTCGGATCGCTCCAATCGATCTGCTCCTCGTTCAACAGCGTGTACGCAAAGTTATTAGCGAAGCCGCATTCTGAACACACTTAAATGAAAGAAAAGAGGACGCCGAGGTACCTGGAGCGGGATGTCGAACCTCGTCCTTCTTCGCGCAGCCGCTGTTCGCCACCGTTTCGCAATCTGAACACAGGAAATGAAGAGAGCGAGTGAAATAAAGAGTGCTCACTGATTTCCATCGGCTTCATCGCGATCGGCGCCTTGCCGCTCGACTTGGTCGGCTTGAACGTCTTGCCGCACTGCTTCGAGCGTACTTCGCTCACGAAATAAAAGACCGTGCAGCGGTGGTACTGGAGGAAGAAGTTAAAACTGCAGATTCCCGTCTACTCACCATAAACTCGGCGGTGGCTTGACTCTCGATTGTGCCCGGGTTCTCGCTCTTGTACTAAACGAACAAGCATTAAGGGTGGAAGGAGGCGAGTGGACGAACGAATATCGGATTCGGAAGGACGCCGTCGTCTAAACAGGAGCAACAGTTGAATGAAAAGAGAAATCGAAGACGAACAGGACTCCATGCACTTGATCACGTGGAATACGGGGATCACTTCGATGTCCTTGTCTTCCAACGCCCAACTCGACAAATTGTAGCCAAGGGTGATCGTGAGCGTGCCGTTGGACGAAACCACGTGGTCCTGGTCATTGAACGGAATCGGCTGCAAGCGAACACTCCTTAGAAGAACAAGACGAAGGAACGAACTCGAAATTCCATCCCAATGAGCTTCAATTCGGACGCGACTTTCGGCTCGGGCGCGGGGATCGGCAGGGGCTCGGAGAAGTGGCCGAAGCCATTCAGGGGCGAGATCGCCGCCACTCGGAATTCCATTTCTGAACCACCAATTGAAATACAAGAACCTCCTCTTCGTTCCCACCCTCGCAAATGTCCGCCCGGTCCATCGAGAAGTTGCGCCAGAAGGGATGTTCGGCGAGAAAGTGGTCGTTCGGATGCCACTCGTGCTCGGACTTCCGCTTGAACTGGACGCTGAAAAGGAAGCCGGGCTCGTCGAACGACCACCGAAGGTCCATGTTCGAGTCGCCGTTGAACTCGGCGCTCAGGTTGAACGGAGCGCCCAGCTGCTCGACCTCGCCGCTCGTTTCGTCCTCGGCGATCAGGTCCTTGCAGTGCGCCCAGCACTCGTCGGTGTTCTGCAAGCGGCAATCGATCGATTGGATGGTGGAGGAGTGGACGTACGCAAAGCGTTTCCTGCTTGTAATCCTCGCACTTCCGACTGCAGCTTTGGAGGCCCTAAAAGAAGGATAGAAGAAGAATGCAATGGAAGTGAACGAACTCGGGTCGAATTGTAGCAACGAGCGATGCAGATGACGAAACACCGCTCGTTCTTCGACGAATCCTCGGCTGCAGTGATCGTCGAGGGCACAACGGCCAGCAGCAAGACGAGCAGCAAGGCGGGCCAGCAAGGGAAGAACGTCAGGCAGAGGCTGCGGATTCGAGTCGCCGTCATCATTCAATCGATCGATCGACTGAAAAGAAGCGAGTGAGCGGAAGAGCGAGGAGATAAACGCGGAGTTCAATCCGAGGTCGACGGCCGCCTTTCGCAACGACCAAAAACGCGCTCAATCCCCCGACGAACACGAGCCACTCGCTAGAGCAGGGCGAAGAGGAGAGGAGGCGGAGTGGTGGGTAAAAAGCGAACGGCCGGCTACGTGCGTGCCCGCTCGCAATTATGCAGATCCCTATCGCTTGCAGCAGCCGACTGGTCGACGGGGCAGCAACTCGTGCGGGAGTCAAAAACGGGCGACAAGCGGCCTAATAGATCGCCTGTGACGCGCGCGACTCCTCTGGTCGACACGAACGAACGGCGGTCCACCTGACGCGCGTGGACGTCCCAATCGGCGACCAATTCGCACAACAAAACAGCGGGAGGCGCCAATTAGGCGAATAGTCGAGCGAGAGACACCGACACGAAAGTGTAACGAATCTTTCGCCCCAACTTCAAACAAACGCCTGCAAACGGGCGAGCGAGCGAACGCTGGTGTTGTTCTCGCGATCATCTGCAGCACTCGACACGCGCCGCGCACCTGCGGGCGAAACGAAAGCGATCGGGACTTCGAGCGGGGATCACGAGCGACTCGTGGCGGCCGGCCGGCGAGTAACGAGCGAGCGGGAGCAAACCGCCGCCCGAATTTGGAGACCGCGCGCGTCTACCCGCCGCCCGCACGCCCTCCAACCGCCCGCCACTCGCGCGCTCGCCCGTTACTCCTTCCTTCCGCCGATCAATCGATGCCCGTCCGCCAGCCTGCAGTCGGCGGACGGGAGGAGCGAGGGAGTGCGCGGCGTTCCAGCGTTCCCTAAGCGAACGTTCGAACGCCGCCAGTTGTTCCGCCGAGCGGCAGCGGCCGGCCATTGCGTTTTTCGATCGAAAGACGTCCGATCGTGATCAAACGAAAACATTTGCGGAAATCAACGCGAAAGAAAGCCGCCGACCGCCGGAACCTCCCCGAAGGCAACCGAAAGAAAGAAGAAGACGCTTGACGTCAGCGAGCGGCGACGGCGAGTGACCTTCGCGCGCGCGACCCAACGGAGCGGCCGCCGGCTGTCCGCCGGAATCCAAGGAATTTGGTTGGGAAATCTGCTCGATTCGCGGCAGATTTCGATTTCTTCCGTTCCAAAAGCCACTTGACTACGGATTCGAATCGATTGCAAGTGTTGCAAGCCGCCGGGAATGTCGCGCATCACTACCGACCGCGGTGACTCACCGCTCGCCCGCCCGCAAGCGAACAGAAGGCGGCGAGGCGTGGAAGCGATCGAACAAACGCGAAGCGGGCGGCGGACGTCGCGCGAGGATCGACGGTGCGCGAAGACAAAACAGCCGAATGGACAACGCGGAAACGGGGCGCTCCGCCCGCCCGCCCGTCGGTCTTCCCCGTCGTCCACCGATCGATCGATCGACCGGTTCTCCGCGTTCGTTTCGTTTCGCGCGGTTCGGCTGCTTGGCGCTGGCGCGCGCGGCGCTAATCGGCCGGCCAATTCATAAGAAGCGGCCAAAAAGAAGTGACTCACTCACAAACAAGCAAGCAAGAGAAGATCTTCGAGCGACCGTTCCTTTGAACACTTGAACGAAAGACCGAAAGAACGGTTCATTTACGCAGTAATTGGTCGGTTAACCGAGTAAACAACAACACACGTGCCCGTTCGTGTGTGTTCGGGTAACAGGCAGTAATGTTTGGTGTGCTTTGATGCCGGCGAGGCGGAAGTGATCGACGAGTTTCGACCTCAACGATCGCCCACCCACCGCCTCCTTCCTTTCTTTCGTCTTCGTGTCGTTAGCGAGCGACGATTGTTGACACGAAACAGGACCAACGAGCATCGCTGGAACGTGCGCGCGGTAAACAATTGGGTGTGTCTTTCGTGTGTTGCTCGCGGGAATAAAAGACGCCCGTTTTGTCCATTCGGAAGCGAGTGGACGGCGGGGCGGCTGCCCACTTCTTCTCCGCGTGCTCTCCCTTCCGTCGGCCACATGACTTCCGCCCGCTCGCCCGCCCGCTCCTTCCTTCCGCATGTTTGTTCTTTGCTGCCGCCGCCGGCCGTTTTGTGACGTTCGGAAGTCCGCAGCTGTTCGTCCGGCCCGCCGCCGGCTATACGATTTCCCCGCACGGGCCGGCGGCTTCTTTTCGCTTCGCATTTCGAACGGACGGACGAGCGAGCGGTTTGCAAACCGAGCCGCCGGCCAGTGGGCGAGGGCGAGTCCGAAGGTCGCTCGTCTGACGTGTGATAAGCCCGAAAGGGCGGGTGTCATTTCACTTTGTTCTCCTCACCTCATCGCCGGAGGGAATTTGCTCCTTTCGCTTTCGTTCATTCGTCTTTTGTCCGCAAGGAACAACCACTGGCGGCCAAGTGGTCGTCGTCGACGATCACGAATGTTTACAACACTTTTGCATCATGCAGCCGGCCGGTCGAGCGGGCGGGCGGATGAGGGCAACCACCGGCCGATTGCATCATGGCGGCGTCTGGAAGAGCGAATAAAACGGAGCGCCTCGCACGCGTCGAGCGGCGGGGCGGTCGGGCGGGCGGCTGTTCGGTGCAACGGCGGGCGAGCGGACGAACGAAAGCGAAAAGCCGTGAATCCCGCCCGTCCGCCTCCTTTTGCGAACTTCCGCCCCGACGATCCCGCCGATCATGAGATCGCGACCACCCGCCCAGTCAGCCGGTCGATCGGTCGGCGGGCATAAAACGGCGCCGCCCGACGATCTTCGAACTCATTCGGGGCACCCGCCCGCTTGTCTTGCTCTTCCGAGCGGTTACGATCGAGCGGCCGGCCAGCCGGCGGTCTGCTAGACGCTTGCCGGCGCTTTTCACCGCGATTCTTTGCGGTTTGCCTTCCGTTTCACTTGCTTCTTTCTGTCTGAATTTCGTACTTATTTCTTTTGCAATTCCCTTCTTCCTCGCCCTGCTCCCTCTTCCTCCTTTCCGTTTGTTGAATCATGAGCGAAGAGCCGGTCGCCGCGAAACGCCCGAACTCGACGGTCACCCGCCGGCCGCCGTTGGACGCGACCCACCGGCTGAGCTCGTCGCTGGACAAATTCCACCTGCTGATCGGCGTGACGGGCTCCGTTGCGACCATCAAAATCTACGACCTGATCGCCGAGTTCCGCAAGAAGGACGTCGCGAATCAGATGGTCATCAAGGTTCGTTCACTCCGTTTTTTCACTTCTGATCGTTCATTTCCCGAAGGTCGTGGCAACGGAGGGCTCGCTTCACTTCTTCGACCCCGAACGCGTCGAGGCGGACGGCGTGCAGGTGTACGAGGATCGGGACGAATGGAGCGTGTACAAAACACGCGGGGATCCCGTCCTGCACATCGGTTTGTCCCCCCACTCGCCTTCGTTCACTCTTCGTTCGGTTTAGAGCTGAGGAAGTGGGCGGACGCGTTCCTGATCGCCCCGCTCGACGCGAACACGATGGGCAAGATGGCCAACGGTTCGTTCCTTTCGAGCAAATTGAATTCTTCCTTTGGTTGCAGGCATCTGCGACAACCTCCTCACGTGCGTCGCCCGGGCGTGGGACTACTCGGGCGGCCGCAAGAATCTCTACTTTGCGCCCGCCATGAACACCGCGTAAGCGTCTTTACGATCACATCAATTCAATTGAATGCTCGTTGTGTAGAATGTGGGAACACCCGATCACCAGCGAGCACATGAAGAAGCTGAAGATGATTCTTCTGTGCAAGGTACGTTCACCCGCACACTTCTCGTAGCCCCCACTCGCCTGCAGGAGATCCCGCCCATCGAAAAGGAGCTGGTGTGCGGCGACAAGGGCTACGGAGCGATGGCGTCGCTGCCGATGATCGTCTCCATCGTCTTTAACGCGGTCCGCGAGAAGTTCGCCTTCCGCTCCCAATCCTGATTCCTCTCCTCCATTCGTTCTTCCAGACATTCGCTTTCATTCTTCCGTTCTCTTTGTTTGTTTGTTGTTCAAGTTTCTCCCACTTCTTTCTTGTTCGATTGATTCTCAACATAAAACCGTCGACATCGCAGCCACTCGCTCGTTTGCTCGCTCGTGATCTTCGCGCACATCGACGAGCTTTCGTTTCCGTTTAATCGCCGCCTTCTTTCAGCTTCTTTTCACTTCCAATCCACCACTCAATCACTGCCACAATGTGGGTGTTCGGCTATGGTGAGTGCTCTCTTTCAAGCTTCATTTTATCCTTCGGTTGCAGGCTCCATTCTGTGGAAACAAAACTTCCCGTTCGCCGAGGTCCAGTCGGGCACGCTGCGCGGCTACGTGCGCCGCTTCTACCAGCTGTCGCCCGACCATCGCGGCACTCCCGAGCAGCCCGGCCGCACGGTCACGCTCGTGCCGGAGGACGGCGGCGTCACGTGGGGCCTCGCGTTCAAAATTCCCGAGGAGTCGGTCGAGGAGACCATCGAGTACCTGAACATGCGCGAACAGGCCGGCTACGAGGTGAGATCTGCTTCCTTAGAACATCCTCCTCATCCTTCCGTTTAGCGCGTTCAAGTGGACTTCCATCCGGACGACGGTTCGCCGTCCTTCCCGCTGCACGTCTACATCTCCATCAACGATCCGGACAACATCTACTACAACCCCACCTCGACCATTGAGGAGATCGTGGAGACGGTGAGGACTTGCCGCTCTGGATCACCTTCATCTCGTTCGTTGCAGATCATGAACAGCCAGGGCGCATCGGGCCACAACCTGGAGTACGCGCTGCGGATCGCCCACATCCATCGGCGTCTCGCGCCGCACATCCCCGACCCGCACCTCTTCTCCATCGAGAGCCGCCTGCTGAAGTTGTGCAAAGAGAAGCAGAAGGCGTTCGCCTCCATCCTCCAGCTCGTGCGCCGCGATCCCGAGATCCTCGTCACCGGCTGACTGCCCACTCGTGTGTGTGCCGATCGACGGTCTACTCTCCGCTTTAATCAACCCTCTCCTTTCTCTCACTCTTCTTTCGGTCCACCCAACCCGCCAGTGTGCATTCAACGGTATTCTTCTTCGCATTTGCTCGAAGCCACTCGCCGTCTTTCGTCTCTCGCCCCCGCATATCACTCGTAGATCGCCCATTAGCCCTTCCTTCTATTCTAATGACTAGAAACACGAGTAGTTTCTTTCGATAATAAATCCAGAGTTCACTCTTTCGCTCGTCCTTTCGGGGAGTGGCGGCCGTCCAGCCCGGAGCCAAGCGGACGGCCTAGCGGCGCCGAAGGCAAACAGGGACGAAGCGGCCGTCGTGAAGCGGCCGTCGTGAATCAACAGTCGGCCCGTGCACTCCCTCCCTTTGCTGATCAAACGCTAACCACCGATAACGTTCGAGGCGGGAAAGCACGAGAAAGAACCTTCATTTTGGTTGTGAGCGGCCGAAAAGCGAACGAGCGGTCGGCGGAGACGCGAAAATGGGGAGCCGGCGAAATCCGCTCGTTCGGTGGATCACGGCGAGGACGCCGCTGGAGTTCTTTATGGTTCGTTCTCCTCATTCAATGGATCTTCTTGATCGCTTGTGCAGACGAAAATGAACGCGGCGCGTCGAAATCGCCGCCTTCTCCAAGTGGTCCTCGCGTGTTTCGTCGTTTGGGCCTTCGTGCAGCTGTTCGGAGGACCAAGGAGTGTGCCCACGGTGATTCAGCGGTACCACGTAAGCTGATTGATTGCTTGGATAGTTGCTTCAAGAGGAATTCAGGAGCTCCTCCGGCAACAACCGGCGAACAGGAGCAAGTGCGATGTGAGTCCTCCTGCTTGTCCTCCGCGGTCTAATCTCCTGTTTGGAGATCCCGCTGCTGGATCCCTTCGATCCGAGCATTGCCAAGTACTTCGAGAAGCCGTCCCCGCTCGTTTGCTCCAATCTGCAGCCAAATTTGACGTTCGTCGACCAAGACGGCTTCTTGCGGGTGAGTGCCGAAAAGGGCGGGCGATCAATCCTCGGGATTTCAGGTGGACGAAGCGGGGATCGCCGATTTGGACTGCGAGTTTCGATACTACTCGCACCAAGAGGGCGACGACTTCACGCCCGTCTACGAAGTGTGGCGTCCGCTCACCGAGTCGATCAAGCTGCAGCAGGATTTCGTTGAGGTTCGTCCTTCTTTCTCCTCCTTCTCCTCCTTATACCGAATTCTTTGGGTCAAATGCCGCAAATCCTCGCTGCTCGCACTGCCCGTCTACTCGTTCAATTGGAATTTCGCCGTGCGGCGAACGAAAAGCCGCTTCACTGGCCACGAGTTCGGCCGGCAGGAGGTGGAGCGGCCGTCGGTGATCGTCGTCGGCCTCGATTCGATGTCCCACTCCAACTTCCTCCGCCAACTGCCGAAGACGACGGCCACCATGCGGGAGGCGGGCTTCACGATCATGAACGCGCACACGAAGATCGGCGACAACACGTACGCCAACCTCCTCGCGATGCTCACCGGTCGGCGGGCGAAGCACACGGCTGTTCGTTCCTTCCATCCACCCACTCCTTCCTTCCTTGTTTGCAGGAATTCGAAGGAGAGCTGAAAGACGAGTGGAACGTCGTGTTCGACGACTTCCCGTTCGTTTGGAAGCAGTTCGCCAACCACAACTACTCGACGTTCTTCGCCGAGGACAGGCCGGACATCGGAACGTTCAACTACTTCGGGAAGCTCAAGGGATTCCTCCGGCAACCCACCGATCACTACTTGCGCACGTATTTCCTCAACTTTTACGACAACTCGCTCCTGCACCGCCGCTCGTCGTTCGGCTGCTACGGAAACGAGCCGCTCCATCGGCGGATGCTCGCGTACCTCCAGTCCTTCCTCGACGAGTACGCGGAGAAGCGGAAGTTCGCCTTCTTTTGGTCTCAAGGCACGTGTACGGGGCTCTTTTCTAAACTCTTGGTTGGTTGCAGATCTCAGCCACGACTTCCTCAATCGAGTGGGGATCATGGACGACGACCTGGAGGCGTTCGTTCGCTCCAACCGGAAGCATTGGGACAACGCGGTGGTTCTCTTTATTTCCGACCACGGGCATCGCTACGATCCGATCCGCGAGACGGTGGGTGAGATGCGAGAAGCAATGCTCGAACGATCGGAAGCTTGCAGACGATCGGCCGCTTCGAAACGCGCCTTCCGTTCTTCGCCGTCCGCCTGCCGCCCGCTCTGCAGCGGAAGTTCCCGCAGTTGCAGCGGAATTTGGAGCGCAATTCGAACGTGATGACGACGCAGTACGATGTCCATTCAACTTTCGAGCATCTCTTGAGCGAACGGTTCGATCAGGGGGACGAGGAAATCCGCTTTCGGCACGGCTACTCGGTGCTGGGCCTCGTACCAGCGAGTGCGTCTTCCTTTCACATTTCTTCGCTTTATTCCCGTCTATTTAGATCGATCGTGCTTCGAAGCGTCGATTCCGGACGAGTTCTGCCCGTGCGTGCACGAGATCCCGATCCCCGTGGAAGAGGGCGAGCGGGCGGCCGCCGTTCTGCTCGACGTCGTGAACAAACGAGCCGCCCAGCACTCCCGCTTCACGCCCGGTACCAAGTGCCTGGAGCTGGAGCTCGAAGCGATTCAAGTGAGCACTCAATCGAACAAGGCGGTCAGTCGTTGAGTTCAGGAAGTAGGCGCTCGAGTGCCGCCGCCGAACATCGTCGTGGACCCGCAGACTAACAACCAAGTGAGCAGCGATTCCGAGCTCAGGTTCGTCCTCTCCTTCTCATGCAGTCCAACGCAGCGATCGATTGGTTGCAGGTACCGAGTGATGATCAAAGCGAAGCCGCCGAGCAACGCCATCCTCGAGGCCTCCATTGCGTACCGAGTGGAGCGGGACGAGTGGACGCTCGTAAGCGACGTCGAGCGGAACAACCGCTACGGCAACTCTTCGTATTGCGTTGGCGGCGATCCGTTCCTCAAGAAGACGTGCCATTGCATTAGTGTATAAAGAGCAGCCATCTCTTCCTTCGTTCTGTACGTGTACCTCGTCCTCCCATCGATCGAAAGCCGAAGATCTCAGTCGATTTAATACTCGTTTGTCGTTATCGCGAATAAAACTGCACTTGTACACGCGTCTTGATCTCCTCGCAGATTTGGGCCAAGCAGTGGAGCACTTTGTTCGTGTTCTTCTCATCGACGAGGTCGGAAACTTCGAACAGCTGGTGCTCCTCGAAGCCCAACTCCTCGCAGCGCCGTAGGAATCGCTGGATCTTCTCGCTGGCGGCAATGCGGGCGCCCTTCGCCGTCATCCCCACCCGCGCTACCGGGCGCCATCGCTTCCAGCAGCCTGCAATCAGTCGACGAATAAAAGAAGAATGGAAGGAGGACGAACTTGAGCAAAACATTCCCGTCCCGCAGCCACTCGCTCAGTCGATTCAACGGTGGAGCTGCGGAGCCGACCGTTTTGGCCACGAGTTCGACGACCTCCTGGTCGGACTGTCGGTCTCGGCCTTGTGCCTGTAGAAGAGAAACGAATGCAACGGAAATGAAAGAAGGGAGCTCACCCATCCTAGGCGATACGCCCGGTCCTGCTTGGCGCCGAACGTGTGCCGCGTGTCCGTCGAGTTCTTGGCGAGGATCGGGTATTGAGAGGAGTGCGCGAATTTGTTCCAACCGGCCATCCAGCACCGCCGTTTGATTCGAGCTGCCGCCGCCGCACATCCGCCGGCTCCCGGCCGATCAATCCGACGGCTGCGGGGCGGGAGAGCGCAGAGTGCAAACAGAAAGAGGCGGTGGAAGAAACTCGAGCTCGAGATCGTCTGCTCTCCTTCCGGCCGATCCGCTCGCCCGCTTGTCTGCCGGCTGGGAGATGGGAGCGGTTGCCGGTGATTCCCTTCGTTTTGTTGAACCGGACGAAGTGCGAGGCGAAGAGATGTTTTTTGTTTGTTCCTTTCCTTGCTCTCACACGTTTGATCCATCGACCATTTTGTTGCGCAAGCCGCACGGGGTAAACAAGACCAGCCAGAAGAGGAAAACATCCGTCGCAACGCCGCCGGCCGTAAACAATCCGCCGATTTGCATGAGCGGAAAACAAAAACAAAATTTGCACGAACGAAAGTCGACGTCGGGCGCCGAATCGTTCGGATCGGCCACTCGTGCTCTTCGCTCTCGGTGCCCAGCAGTCCGCTCTTCCCCGCTCCCGTCCGCTCTCGCTCCTGCTCGTTACGATGTGGGGATCCTCCGCCAAGGACCTGGAAGGCGCGGCCGTGAACGCGAAAAAGGTCGTCGTGGAGGGCGCGAAGAAGGCGCTCCACTCCGCGGAGGCGCACTGCCCGAAGGCGTCGACCGTCGCGGAGCTCGGAATCGTCGGCTTCGTCACGGCCAACATCCTGCCGATCCTCGTGCTGGCCGGTAAGTTCCCCGCAGAGGGATGCCCCCGACTAAACGCCCCCGCTTTGCAGGCTTCGCGTACGGCGTCTACCACTGCTACTACAAGGCCAAGTGAGTCCCCTCGCCTTCCTCTCGACTAATCGCCTGGCTGCTTTCAGCGGACCGCAGAAGGCCGGCGACTTGAAGTCGGACCGCGACCGCACCGTGAAGACCGCCCGCGAGACCCAATGAGCCGCCCGATCGTTTCGTTCCCCGCTCTTCCCCTTCCCCGTCCATGTGCCCGTTAGAATAAACACTTCGTTCCGATCCCCTTGATTCGTTTGATTCTCGAAACAAATGCGTGCGCGAAAAGCGGGCGACGATTCCTTTTGGGTCGCCCCAACGAAATGCATGACTCTGCCCGCCCGCTCAATGTTTGCCCTCCAATTGGCTTAAAGCAGTCGTCGGATGAAGCGGACGGCGGAATGAGTAAACACTTGACGCCCCCCGCCGCCCGGCCGCTCGATCGCCCCGATTGCGATCGATTCGAGGCCGAGCGGAACGGGCGGCGGACGAATGCGCGCACGGATTACCGTAGAGCGGAGAGCGGCCAGCCGATTCGATTACACTCCTCGATGGTGGGCAGATTGTTGCGAGGAGAAGAAAGTCCTTTTGTTTGAGTTGCACACCAATGCTCATGCTCCGCCCTTCTCGTCTTTCCGCCGTCGTCGTCGCATCGATTCGATTTCTTTCCATCCGCTCGATACAAACCCGTTACGGTTTTCATTCACCCCACTTTTCTTTGGACCCAAGAGAGCGAAGATGTTCGCGGGTTTCGGCCAACTGTCCTCGCCTTTCCTCTTCGACCAGTCGGCCGTGTTCGCGCCGAAGGAGCGCCGCCCGAAGTGCGCCCGCTGCCGCAACCACGGTCTTGTCGCCCTCCTCAAGGGACACAAACGAAACTGCGAGTTCAAGTGAGTTCTCGCCTCCTTCCTCCTTTCATTCGTTGGAAGGAACTGCACGTGCGAGAAGTGCCAGTTGATCGAACAACGCCAGAAAGTGATGGCCGCTCAGGTCGCGTTGAAACGGAAGCAGGCGAGCGAGGACGCGTTGGCCCTCGGCGTTCGCCTTGTGGCCGGCCAACAGCTGGACCGCCTGCCGCAGGGCCCGATTTGGGACGTGCCTCGGGCGGCGGAGGAGCGGCCCGAGCGGACGAGTCGGCGGGAGAAGCCGGAGACGAGCGGCCTGACGAAATTCGCCCCGATGGAGCTCCTCGCTCTCCTCTTTCCCGAAGAGGAGCCCCGCATTTTGGAGCTCATCCTTGAGGGCTCCAACGGCGAGATCCTGACCGCCATCGAGAATCTCGTGAGTTCACGCAGATTCTATCAATGAATTACTTGTTTTTTTTGTTGCAGTTGTGCTTGAGACGTTCCCGCCAGGTGGCCGAAGAGAAGGAAGAAGAGGGCGATCGTCACGACTTCTCGGCTGCCGCCTTCTCTTCCTTCCAAATGAAGAGCCTGCTGGAGGGCGCCGCGTGGTCGGCTGCCCTCGAGAAGTAACCGCCTTCTTTTCTTCTGCTCGGCTTCAATTATGAGCCGAAGATGGAAGGAGATGCGATACCCGACTTCCGTTTTGTATTTCTCGACTAAACTCATTTGAATTCGAATCATAAAGCGGCGGCCGGCGGCTATCGAGTGACATCCGAGCGGCTGGGCGAGCTCAAATGGAGCGGAGAAACGAACTTGAAGGGACGGGAAACAATACAAGGTTCGTTTGGGTCTCGACCACAAACTGTCGTTTATTGCTGAAAAGCCCTTCATCGAAAGCACACATGCCATAAAAACGGTAAAGTTGGCGTGTAATCCCCCGCATCCCCCGCACTTCTCGTTCGTGAATCAACTGCGGAGAAATAAGGAAAGAAGAAAAAACCGATTCGTTCGCGTTCGTCGTCGGCCGATAAATGCGGGAATTTCAGGCGACAAACAAGCGAACGAGCGGACAGGCGGGACAAAAGCGGCCATTTTGAACATTTCGGAGGACTTCCTTCGCATTTTCCGCTTCTCCTCGACTTCGAAGGAGAGCGACGGTTGTAATTGATGCCTCTTTGTGTTCTGCAAAGCCGAGAACAAAGCAGCAATTAGTCGACGGGCTTGTTTCGGCTAATTGAACGCGAGCATTGTGTTTGGCGCCCACTTGCTTTCCGCCGACCATCCGCTCGCCGCTTCTTCTGTTGCGTTCGTTTCGAAATTTCGGCACGTTCCCCGCTCTCGCCGCTTTCTAAAGACTGTTTACAAGTTGGGGGCGTTTTCGCACGGGATTCTTTTCGGCTCTTTTGTTGCAAAGACCCGCATTTCAAATGAGAACTCTCGTCCTCGTCCTCGCCGAAAGGAAGGCGAGAAGAAGCGGCACGAGTGAACAGAAAGAAGAACTGCGCGAAGTTTCCTTCCGTTCGTCGCGCGTTCCTCGTGCTCATTACTTTCATTCCCGTCGTCTTTTGGTTGCTTTCAGTCGTTCCGATGATTCCGATGGATGGCCGCAAGAAACCCGCGCCGACCGGCGCCCTGCAGCGACGATTCCACTTCGGGCACGACGGAAAGCAGGTGGGTTTTCAGCAAGAAGATGTGGGTGGGCAATGAAAAGAGTTCTAAATTTAAACCAAGGCACCAAACGATGGTCAATGACCATCTAAATAAGCAATAAATGCCGTGTTTGCTCTTCCCACGCCTCCGCAAGCGCTCTCCAACGAACAAACGGAAGCGAGCGGCAAGTGCAAGACGCTCGTCGTTCGTCCGGTCGCTCGTTTGACTCCAACACCCAAGACTGGGCGGCCGGCAGCTCGTCTTCGTCGCTTTCAATCGAATTTCGGGCGCCGTTTTGGCGCGCGTCCACAAACGCGGGGGGTCATTTGGTGGACGCGCCGTCCGGCCGGCCGGCTTTGTGGCCGCCGACCGGCCGCCCGCTCGAAGCGGGTGGAAAGTCGGTCGGTATAAACGTTGCGGGGTTTTATTTCACGCACTCGGGCGCCACGAAGACCGAACGACATTTCGGGCGTGTTTTCACGTACACGCCCTCCATTTTCGTCTGTTTGTCGCTAATCCCCGGGCATCTTTCGTCCCCCTCGCTTTGCTTCGATCTGTTTCTCGTCCTTCCCTCGAGCAATTGATCCGAAGGCTGCTTGTAGACGCGCGAGATGAACAAAATGCGCGATCTGTTGGGTCGCCTGCGGTCGGGCGAACGGCGCCGCGGCTTCCGGCCGCTCCGCTCGGCCTCCGAGTTCGAATTCGCGGCGTTGAGCGGTGGGCGCCGACCGCCGCCGCGATTCGCCCGCAGTCACCACGAGGGCGGCTTCGATCCGAAGGACGACGAAGAGGACAAAGAAGAGGAGATGCCGACGGAGATGGTGAGTGCACAACATAAAACAAAAGAATGGAGCGGCCGGACGGGAGCAGGAGAACACTTGAGCGCTCCCGGTGGATTCGATCGCTCGCCGCCGTTCGTCTTTTCGCTCTGGAAGAGAGGAGAGGAGTGGTGGGCGGGCGTAGGGGATTGTGGACACTCGGACGATGCCGGGCGTCCTGATTCGCGGCTTCTTCTCTCGGGGGAGTTGGCGCCCGCAAAGACAAAACCCGGCCCGCAATTTCCGCCCGTTTTGCATCCCCGCCGCCTCGCTTTGCGACTCGTGACGCCCGGTCGGCCGACCGGTCGAGCGGTTGGGCGAATTCGCGGAAACGCGCACTTCTTCACGCCCGCCCCCAAACGGAAGCCGGCGGTTCGTTCGGCTGCTGGCCGGTGATCTCCGAGTGCTCCCCCACAATCATCCCCTTCTCTCTTGATCAAATGCGACGATTCACGCGCTCGCTCTCCGGAGGCGTTGCGAACTGCTCGCAGGAGTTCCTCTACCGTCGCGCAGTTCATGGCTCCGCCTCCTCCACTGCCCCGATGAGCGGCGACGGCTTCTTGAAGCCGCAGGTGAGTGAGTGAGGAGCCGGCCGTTTGCTCTCGCCTTTGGAGCGCAAATTGAATTCGATTGTCGCGCGCAAGGTCGCTTCAATGCAGGCCGACAATTCGGTTAGTTGCGGGACGACGCGATGAGTCGTTCGTTCTCCTGAGAGGGCGGAAGTCGAAGGCGTGAAGCCGAGTGGATTGCGCGCTCGAACAGACACAAATTCGTCGGCTTTGTTCTTGCCGGAGGCGTCGAGAAGTTGCCGGCCATTGTTTTCGGCCATCCCGCCGTCGCAAATCGCGTTTCGGTCGGTTCAGCGCGTCGCGTCGTTCCGGCCGTCGACCGACCAGGCGGCAGGTGTGTTGCGGAATGCCCGTTCCGTTTCTTTAGTCTGCTCTCCGATTTGCAGCTGCCGGTCGGCATACAACGATCCCTCCCCACCGTAAAAGTTCACCACTTCTCGTGGCCATGGGATTGTTCTCGTAATCGAGACCCTTTCGAATGCAAATGGGCGGCAGCGGGCGGGGTTGTTTGCAATTCTAAACCGCCCCATCCAACCAAACGGCCAATGCTCGTTTCCATGGGAGTTCGGGGCATTCGACACGACGGAGCAGAAGCGAATCAATCGACCGGCTTTCAGAACTCGGAGGACGTCGCCGAGATCGTGGACGCGGCGGCGGGCGGCAGTTCGATGAGCGGCGACCGTTGCCTCTTCCTCGGCTTCGTGGGCGCTCCGTCGAGCGCGACGGCGGCGGCCGACGATGGCGACCCGAAGTTCCGCGACTTCCAACGCGAGGACCTCTCGCTGGATCGCGCCCTCATCGATTGCAATCGAATTCGAAATCAACGAGCATTCCGCGAGGGCCTCCTGCTTCGTTGCATCGAGCCCAAAGGTTCGTTCACTTCAGCGATCACTCGTCACTTCTGCTGACTTCAGCGATGTTCCCCTTCTTGCACTTGGCGACGTTCGGAGCGGAGGCGTTCGACGACTCGACTCTATGTTCTTCTTTCGACTCCAACAGTCGCTCTCTCTTCGGTAGGAACACTAATGGAAGTGGTCCACTTAATTGTGGGGGACTGCAGGCACGTACGAAGAGCTCTTCTACATCCACAAGTCGACGTCCTTCCTTGAGCCCGCCCTGCCCACCCATCGGCATGCCGGCTTCATCATCAGCAGCTTCAAGTGGGCAGAACGCAAGGCAAATGATCGCAATTCCTGTTGCAGGCTGATCGAAAAGAGCGGCCGGAGTTCGCCCTTGGAGAAGAGTTGGCTGACGTGGACGGCCGCTAGAGGTGAGCGGGCGGAAAGAAAGGCGATCAAGCGTTTGTTTCGTTTAGAGATCTACAAGTTCTCGCCCCGGAATTGGAACTTGCGGCGCATTTCGTTGCTTCGCATTCGGAATTCACAATCGTAAGCCCGTCGCTTTATCGTTTGATTGATCAAACGGTTGTGTGCAGCTTGCAAACCCCCGGTCAAGCTATTTGTTACGTGCTGCTGTGCGAGTTCGGGAACATTCTCCACCCGTCGAACACGATCCCCGCGCTCGAGATGGTGAACCGGCTGCGTATTCGCAAGTGCGGCGAGATTGCGCTTTATTCCGTGAGTTCTTTCGATCAAGCAAGCAATCAATGGAAGGATTGAAGGTGCAATACAACTTCGGGCCGGCCTCGACGATCCCCTTGGCGCGGCCGACCGATCCGCGCGTTGCGGCCGCCCGCTCGTCCGCCGCCACCATTTGGCCGGCACCCCACGTGTCGCCTCGCTCGGCGTCCGCCGTCCAGCGCTTCGGCAGCCTCCCGACACGTGAGAAGATGCTCCGCGGCTTCAACTCGCAGGACGTGATCGTCGCGCACAACAACGAGGAGAACACGGCGGCTCGGAGACGCGCCCTGTTGGCCCGCACGCGGGACCGCTCGCTCGGCTATCAGGACTCGCCGAATCCCGTCTACTTCCGCTCGTATCAGTTCGAGGAGTTCGCATGACCGACCGTGAACGAAATAAACGTGTCCTTACTCACTTGCGGACGGGGGTAGCACTGGAGCTCGAATCAAGAGCATGATCACCGAGTCTAACCACGGCAAGCGAAGAAGCAGAGAGTGGATCAAATAAAGTCGAAGCAGCTCATCGGACTGCCGCCAGCCTGTCGCTTCCGGTCGATGGGAGTCGCTCGCTGGTGTCGCTTGCACACGACTCATTGACTTACAGCCCCCGGCCAAAAGCTCTGCCCGCCTTTCAACCGACGTCTTGCTTCCGCAGCCCCCTTTGTTGACCTCCTTTTGTAATTGAAACAACTCGCAACAAAAACCGAACAATAAAAAAACGGGCTTCTTTCCGCTGCGCACGATCCACGCACAACCCAATTAGGCGGCCGCGCGGACGAGGCGGAAGAAGCGGACGATTCAAGGTGAAGCCCACGGAAAACCGCCTTCTTTCTCGACGGCTCGCTTTTTTCCGTTTTCTTGGAGGGGTTACGGGGCCGTCGCTTTCCTCCACGAAGCCCGCTGATCGGCCATCAATAACCGAAGTCTTTACGTTGTCTTTTTTTACGAAAACTTTCGTAAAACGCGCGGTTGGAATTCGCGCCTCTCGCCTTCCCCACTGCGCGACTTCGAAGCGAAGGTCTCCGTTACGAGCGGTTCGAAACGACGCGCGGAAATGAATTTTGGTCTCGACGGCCGGCGGGGGCGTGAACTCTCGCGCAAAAAACGACGAGGAGCAACGAAACGCCGGCGCTCCGTTTTCTTCCGCCTTTGATTCTTATCGTTCGTTTCGACGGTTCGGCGTGCGCAACGGCCGGTTTTCTCGCGTGTTTCCGCCCACCCACCCGCCCGCTCGACGGTCTTCTTCGCGCACACGCAGGCCCGCGCTCGTCCACGCTCGATGGCGTCCAGCGTTCTCTTCGCCGCCTTCGTGCTCGCCGCGCGGATATCCGCGGCGTGGGCGTGGCCCGACGGCTCGCCGTGCATTCGCGCCGCCTACGATTCGATGAATCCGCTGGAGGCCGTCGAGCATCAAGGCGGCCTCCAGCTGACGCCTCCGCCTTTCCACATCGAGGTGAAGCAGAGCTGCTATTGGCTCAATCAGCCCGTCGAATGTGAGTTCCCCGCATTCTTATTGATCGCTTCCTTTGTGTTTGAAGTGACCATCGCGGGCAACACGACGAAGACGCAGTTCAAGGGCTTCGCGATGCAGCCGTTCGTCTACCAGGGACCGAACGCCGGGCAAAGGTCGGTCGAATGAACGGAGTGTTCCCTTGTACCCACTCGCTTGTTTGCAGAGTGGGGCAGTTCCTGAACTTGGATGCGAGCGGTTCGTGGCGCCACCAGTGCTTCCGGACGCGCGATTCGGCGACCCACTCGCATGACGAGCTGAAGAAAAAATTGACGATTTTCTGGAAAAACGACCGCGACGAGCAGTCGGTCGTTCAGTTCGTGTACGTCCCCTCGTTCTTTCCTTCTTCTATTGAGTGGATTGAAGGGCGACGGTGGTGATCTCGCTGCGACAGTTTTGGGTCAAATCGGTCCTTTCGGCGCCGCTGTGGCCGTGCCGCCTGCAGCGGCAGACGGGCGACTGGCGACCGCCGGCGATCACCGCGCCGCCGCCCGTCGGCCGCTTCAAAATCGACACCTTCCGGATGTTCAACCTCCAAGGGTCGGAGCTGCTGCAGAATGCTTTGGCAAACGAGCGAACGGCGCCTTTGCCGCAAACTCCGCGAACGGTACGAGCATTTCTTCTTTCCTTTGGTTGACTTCGTGAGTTGCTTCCAGTTCCCAACGGTCCCGCCGCCCAGCTTCACGGCGCCGCCGCCCCAATCGGTCGCCCCGATCACGCAGCCGCCCCAGCAATTCAACACTTTCGTTCGTTCCAACAAGCGAACATTCTTTTGATTCTTTCGAGTTTAGCGTCCCGTCCAAACCCCGCAGCCGTTCGTGCCGCGCGTCGCCCCGCCGCAACAGCCGGTCGGGCAGCGGCTCACCCAACCAATCCCCCTGCCAAACATGCAGACGAATCGGAGACGTGAGTTTGCAGAAGAGGGAAGAGGAGTTCATTGCTCTCGCTCAGCGAACCCGTTCATCGCGAACAACCAACAGTTCGCAACGACGCGCCGCCCGCTCGTCTCCGGCTCCACACCGCAGTTCAATCAGCCGCTCCAGCAGCCGCCGCCCCAGCAGCAGCAGTGCGTCGACCGGGAGCCCGCGAATCGCTGCCGCGCGTGGGTCTCTTTTTGCGCGGCCTCCGTCTACATGCGGTCCTTCTGCCGCTTCACGTGTCGCTTCTGTTGACTTCGTTCCGTTGTTTCCCGCGTGTTTATCGCATAAATTATGAAAGAAACACATGAGAGGCGGCGGGATCATTCGGCTTCGTTCGGTTGTCGTTGTGGCAGCTGGGCGACGACCTCGGAGAGCGTCAGAAATCCCCTAGTGCATTTCGGCTTCCCGGCTTCAACTCGGCAGCGGTGAGAGGGCGGGCACACGAGCGATTCGCAGGCTGCAAGCAAACGGATGAATTAAAGGAAGAACGTGGGTTGATACTCACTGTTCGGCTTGGCGCAAACGCCGACCGCCTTGCAACTCTGGCTGATGCACGGCACCACTCGCTCGACGCAAATCAATCCCTCCGAGCAGCGCATTTCGGCACAGCCTGAACACGAAGGGGATGAAGAGCACTCTTGTTTCGTCGTCGAATGCCCACCATTCTGTGCCACCGGCAAGCAGGCCAAGAGCGGCCGACAGGGCGGCTTCGAGCACTTCACGTTCTTCGCCTCGCAGTACGTGCCCGGCGGGCAGAATTTGTCCACGCAATCTAACGAACAGAGAAGCCGTTGGCGTCTGTACGCTCTCTGCTTACTTTCTGCTCTCGTGTTTTGGATTGAAAAGACGGCTACGAGCTGAAATGCTTGACCTCAAGCACCCAATTAATGCAACCGAACGTACGCAAAGCAGAACGGGAAGTGAGCACTTGGACGGCATTCGGAACGAGCGGAAGAACGGCGAGGAATGCGGGCAGAAGTCGGAAGGAAGAAGCAGCGGGAAGTTGGGTGGGCGAGAGGAAGAAGACGGCGCGTAAGTGAGCATAAAACTCGTCTCCACTGCGC
This sequence comes from Aphelenchoides fujianensis, assembly GCA_024699865.1. Taxonomy (NCBI): domain Eukaryota; kingdom Metazoa; phylum Nematoda; class Chromadorea; order Rhabditida; family Aphelenchoididae; genus Aphelenchoides; species Aphelenchoides fujianensis. The sequence goes on along the minus strand of JAMPIO010000189.1, from coordinate 169,470 downwards.
ACTTTTTTGATCGCCGCCTGCGGCAATTGCGGAGTGAGTTTAACGGGCGAGAGTGAGTGACGACCTCTTGAAATGAGTGATGAATGGACTGCTTTCACTTTATTCTTTGCACTCCAATTAATAAGCGGGATTTGTTTTGATCAACGCGTGTCTATTGATTGGATGTATTTAGCGGCTTGTCTGTTGTTCGAGGTGATTGACGCACGAGGCGAAAGGGCGCGTGATTGGCGGCCGGAAGGTGAGAATTTCGCGGTCCGAATGGCCGCCGCTTGCCGCTCGCTCGCTCTCCACGATTGCGGGGAGCTCCGGGACGATAAACAAACCAGAGCGCTCAAACCGCCGCTTGCCGCTCTTTGCCGCTCGCTCCTCGTCATTCGCTTCGTTCCGTTCGCCTCCGCTTTCGATGGCGAGAGCAAGAGTTTCCACGTTGGAATTCGCCGCCGTTCTTTTCACACGCTTGTTTCTTTCGGGTAACACGCGACAAGGTTCGTGGATTGCGGTCATTCTGCCCGCATTGCCTCCTCCTGCTCATCCGTCCGTCGCGGCGAGCGACGACGAGGTCGCCGCGCGCTCTCCATCGCCCGCCGCCCGTTTTCTCCGTACGCTTCTCCCCGCTCCGCTCGCTCCCCGATTGCTCCCGTCGATCGGCGAGCGTTCGGGCGGCCGGCCGCGGTCTCCGGTCGGCTGTTTGATCCCACGGGTCGGCGGCGAGTGAGGCGTTTTTCCACCCGCCGCCCGCTTCGTTCCGCCGCGGCTCTCCGGGACGTCGGCCGGCCGCCTCGTCCGACGTTTCCGTTCGTTTGGCTCGTTTGTTGCCGTGGTTTCTCGCCCGGACAGCTGCGGAACGCACGAGAAAGCGGCAGGAGGACGAAGGGGCGGGCGGGGATCGATTCCACTCACTTCGCACGTCATCTTCGAAATCAATTTCATCGCATTCTTTCGTTTCGATCTTCGCTTTCGCCTCGCCGCTCGCTCGCTCGCTTGATTGCCGCCGCCGCTGTTCGCCGATCGACCGCCCGCCGTTCGGCCGTCTGCGTCGTGAGTCATCGCCGCGTTTACTCACGAGCAAGCCGGCCGGCAAACGAGCGGGCATTCCGCGGGAACGTTTCGAAAGCCGCAGGCCGACCGCCCGGCCGTCGTTGTTCGCCCTGCGGCTGCCAACGGACGGCGGTCGTCGGTTTTGTTTTTTCCGTGACCAAAACAATCCACTTTTTCCGCTCCTTTCGTTTTTCCGCCCTCCGTCTTGCCCTTTGATGACAAACACGCGACGTTCTCCTTCCATTACTTTTTCCTGCTTATTTCTAACATTCTGCTTGATTTCAGGAGTTCGATCGATCGAAAGCGCCTCGAAAATGTTCTCCTTTCTGCACAAATCGAAGCAAAAGGACCAGGACGTGAGTTCCACTCGAATCTTCCTTGTTTACTCGCTCGTCTCGTCGTTCAGGTGCTGGAGTCGGTGGGCGATGGGCTGAAGAACATCTACAAGCAGAAGCTGTACCCGCTGGAGGAATACTACCGATTCCACGAGTTCCACTCGCCCGCCCTCGACGATCCCGATTTCTCCGCCAAGCCGATGATCCTGCTGGTCGGCCAGTACTCCACCGGCAAGACCACCTTCATTCGGTTCGTTCCCCTACTTCTTCCTTCTTCTATTCATTGCTTGCAGCTACCTGCTCGAACAGGACTTTCCCGGCATGCGCGTGGGGCCCGGTGAGCACGAGGCGAGGGATTTGTTGTGATTTCTCGCCCGATTGCAGAGCCGACCACCGATCGCTTCATCGCCGTGATGCACGACAAGGACGAGGGCCAAATCCCCGGCAACGCGCTCGTGGTGGACGCGAACAAACAATTCCGGGCGCTCACCAAGTACTCCCACACATTCCTTCCTTTATTCACATTGTTCTTTAGATTCGGGAACGCCTTCTTGAATCGCTTCCAGTGCTCGACGCTCGACAACGAGGTCCTCAAGAGCATCACGATCGTCGACACGCCCGGCATTCTCTCGGGCGAGAAGCAACGGTTCGTTCCACTCGTTCTTTCGTCCATTCTCTCCGTTGCACTGCAGAATCGATCGCGGCTACGACTTCACGGGCGTCCTCGAGTGGTTCGCCGAACGCGTCGATCGGATCATCTTGCTGTTCGACGCGCACAAGCTGGACATCAGCGACGAATTCAAGCGCTGCATCGAGGCGTTGGCCGGCCACGAGGAGAAGATTCGCATCGTCCTCAACAAGAGCGACCTGGTCGACCATCAGAGGTGAGCACTCTTTCTCGCATTCCTCTCACTCCTTCCTTGCAGTTTGATGCGCGTGTACGGAGCGTTGATGTGGGGTGAGTTCCTTTCAATTGATGAGCTTCTTTCACTCGTTCCCTCTCGTTTGCAGCCCTTGGAAAGGTCTTTAAGACGCCGGAGGTCTCGCGTGTCGTGAGTTCACTCCTTCGCTCTGATTTCCACTCATTCGTCGCGTTCAGTACATCGGCACCTTCTGGGACAATCCGCTCCACTACGACATCAACCGGCGGCTCTTCCAGGACGAGCAGCACGATCTGTTCGCCGACCTGCAGGGCCTCCCGCGCAACGCCGCCCTCCGCAAGCTGAACGACCTCATCAAACGCGCCCGACTGGCCAAGGTCCACGGTACGCCTTCGATTCACTCATATTCTCTTGATTATTGCGTGTTTGCAGCCTACATCATCGCCGAACTCCGCAAGCAGATGCCGTCGATGATCGGCAAGGAGAAGAAGAAGAAGGAGTTGATTCAAAATTTGGACAAGATATTCGAGCAGCTGCAGGCAAGAACCGCCCATTCCTTCCGCTCTCATTGCTCTCGTTGCAGAAGGAACACGGCATCTCGCCGGGCGACTTCCCGGACGTGGAGAAGATGCGCGAGAACCTGAAGAACGCCGACTTCACCCGCTTCAACGCGATCAAGCCCCGACTGATCGAAGTGGTCGACGGGATGCTGGCGACGGACATCGGTGAGCATCCTCTTGGTCTTTTCATTGCAATCTGTTGATTTCAGCCCGCCTGATGGCGCAAATCCCGAAGGAGGAGGCCGAAGCGGTGGAGAAGGCGGGCGGCGATCCGTCGAAGCCGGTGAAGCAGCCCGAGGTGCAGGGCGGCGTGTTCTCGCACGAGAAGGAGAAGGAGACGCCGTTCGGGTTCGGCAAGGGCGAGGGCTTCGACAAGGGCGCCGACGAGACCGAGTGGGTGGTCGGGCGGGACCGCTACAAGGCCGACGAGGAGTTCGCCGACCTCGGCCCCATCGACGGCAAGATCAGCGGTCGGGTCGCCAAGGAGTTCATGCTGAAGTCGAAGCTGCCGAACTCGGTGCTCGGCAAGATCTGGAAGGTGCGTTCCTTTTCTTCCATTAGCCTGTCACTCCCTCGTCTTTGTTCAGCTCTCGGACATCGACAAGGACGGGCAACTGGACGCGGACGAGTTCGCCCTGGCCGGCTACCTGATCAACCTGAAGCTGGACGGCCACGAGCTGCCCACCGAGCTCCCGAAACACCTGATCCCGCCCTCCAAACGGGACCTGGTCGAGGGCTCCGGCCTCTACCCGAAGCTCGAGTCCTGAGCACCCGATCGTCCCACTTGCTTCCCTTTCCTGATTGCAATTCGTGTGCTCCGCGATCGATCGACGACCATCGTTCACTTTCTTCTCGCTAACTACTTTTTCTTGTATTCAATCCGAAAATTTTCTAACCGTAAATAGTTCCACCAAATTTCTTCGTTCGTTCATGTGTAGTCGACGATCCGAATGCTTTGAGTTTCTTCCATCCACCTTAATGCGAGTTCTCTCCTTCCCGCCCGTTCTCCGCCGTGTTCGACGAGGCTTCCCCTTCACATATTTATTACGCGTTCGGCTTGCTGTGAATAAAACGATGTGAGAATAGACCGAAAATACACTCATTTATGCTCGACAATCATTGGACACACGAGAGAAAGAAGGCGGTGGGCGGATGAACAAAAGCAGGAGAAGAAGCAGCGAAAGATCACCGGTTAGTCAGCAGTCGATTTGGTTCGATTATACGCGATGCAATGCGATGCGATCGATGATTGGTGGGCGGGTGGGTGAGTGGTGGACGAGTCGGTGATCAAAGCGACCTTCTATATGCAGACACTAGAGCGAACAAAAGGCGAGCGATTGGGGGACCATGCACATTGGGGGCAAAATAATTTAAGGACACGAAATGCGCGGGCGGAGGCACCCGCCATGCACGAGCTGAGCAACGATCGATGGTCGGTGGAGAAGAAAGAAAGCGGAGGGAGGGGATCAAGGGAAGAAGAAGTGGTAGAGCTTCGAGACGAGGTACGAGTAGAACTTCATCTGGAGGAAGAAGGATCCGAACCAGAACGCGTACTGGCCGATGATTCGCGACCACGGGAAGACGATCCGCTGGCCCCGCTCGCCCTCCGCGAACGTGCCCCACTTGTAGTAGCGGTCTGCAACGAGAAGCGAGCATTTCTATGAATTAAATGAAGGAAACAAACCGAGCAGCTCGTCTTTCTCCTGGTAGACCTTGTACATCCAATCGCGCAGTTGGATCTCGTCGTGGAAGGGCACTTCGGAGGCGCGGTACATCTTGTAGTTGACTGCAAACAGGAGAGATCATTCCGCTTCTCACCAATCGATCGACTCACCGGCGATGTCGCAGTTCTCGCGATTGCCGAAGATCAACGTCGCCAGCGAGAGCGGATGGCCGTTCGGGTAGGCGATCGTCACGTCGAGCACGTACTTGATCGGCGGCCGGGTTTCTGCAACCAACTCGTGAGATGAACGAACGGACAGCTTCGTGCACTCACCCTTGACGTAGCGCTTCTCCCGAATGGCGCCCACCGTGTCCTTCAGCAGCTTGATGTGGTTGCCGGAGCGCGAGTGGTGAAGCGAGGACGAAGAGGACTCCCGCGAGTCGGTCTCCTCTCGCCGCGGGCCGAGCGTGTCGAGGATCACCTTCACGGCGCCCATTCGCGGCAGCGTCGTGTGTTTCAGGTGCGGGAAGCCGTTCTCCCGCGCGTACCTGAACGAAGGGATTGCAGACGAGTGGTTGGAAGAAAGAACTCACTTCTGACTGCTCTCCACTCGCTTGTAGTAGAAGCCGCCCTCGGGGAACATGATCACCCTAAACGACGAGCCATCGAATGACAGACCGACCTCCGACTCACCAGCGCCGATCCCGATCCCAGAACACCTTCTCCAAGTGCTCCTTCAACCGGACCAGCTCCCGTTCACGAGTGGCTTTGCCCTGTTGAATGAAGCTGCAAGAAGGCGGTTGAAAGGAGGCCGAATGGAAGTGAGTGCTCACTAGTCGCCGTGCATGCGGCCGATCACACCGAACGGCGTCCAGCGGAACATCACGTCCATCAGCCAGAGGGTCTTGCGGGTGGCCACTCCCTTCTGCTGGAGCGCGGTGAACAGCGTGGGCACGTCGGCCGTCGACTGGTGGTTGATGAGGACGAGGACGCGGTCTGAGTCCCCGTACGAAGTGATGTCGTCTCCTGAACGAACGAATGGATCGAGTGGTAGGTCGAGGGAACTCACCGTACTCGTAGACGTCGTAGTCGGCCGTGTAGCTGCAATTCCAATCGTTCTGTTGATCAATCCTCTGCGGAAACAAACCCCCAGTAGCCTGCAAACAAGAAGGGAGGGATCAATTAAATACAAGCAGGAGAACTCACCGATGAAGCCTTGAAGCCACAAGTAGAGCCTGCAAGAAGGATTGGATTGATCACACGACTCCACAGCAAAAGAAACAACTCACTTGCCCTCGTAGTACCAGTAGAAGCGTGGCCACAAGTACCGCGCCCAAAGAACGGTCACCATAAACCTGCAATCAATCCACACGCAATGAAATGGACGGAAGATTAAAATAAAAAGAACGAACCCAAAGTACGTGACGAAGAAGACGGTCACGTTGGAGACGCAGAGAATGGCGCGCAACGGGACGCCCATCACCCAGACGACTCGCTCGAAGTAGCTGGCTTGGCTCCAGCGACTGCGCGAGCCGATTGGCTTCTCGGCCTTCTTCCGGGTCTCCAGGCCGCCGTTCGCCTCGTCCGGCTCCTCGTCGGACGCCGCCACGCGACGCCGTCGAACTTCCGCTTCGTTTCCGTCGGACATCAGCGAGCTGGAAGGCGGCAATGAAGGATGAGAAGTGTCATTGAATGATTGAAAGTAGTGAGTGATTGGCCTTCAACCAATGAACGCGTGATTGCTCTCTCTCGATCAACAAAACGAACAGTTTATTTCCTTCCACAACGAGGAACACACGAATTAAAGTGAACGAATGCACACGGGCGGGCGTCTTTAACGAAACAAAACGAAACGAACGGGACGCAATCGGGAGAATCGATTGCGAGGAAACGGACGAAAAGATCGGAGTTCAACCGTCCACAGCTCCCACAGACTCGAGGTTCACCACTCGGCCTCGCCGGTGGCCTTTTGGAAGCAGTAGTCGTTGCCGTTCAGGTGCATGATCCCGTCTTTGAGGATGAACTTCCACTTCGATCGGGCGCGATTCACCTTCTCGAACTGGCACACGACCACGTTCTCCGAGTCGAAGAGCGTCTCCAGGTCCTCCTCGTCCGATTGATCGTCGTTGGAGTTCAGCGGGTCCTCCTCCACGCCCTGCAATCAGCGGACGGAGATTATTTCGAGCGAGTGCTAATCGAATTACGTCGCCCTCTTCGGCGCCCTGCTCCTGCATGCCGATGAACTGCTTGATGGAGTCGTCCTCCTCCTCGTCCTCCTCCGACGACGACGAGTCGGTCATGCCGGGCCCGCCGTCCAGTTGGGCGACCTCCTTCTTCGACTTGGGGTCCAACTGCAAACCCGTCGATCAATCAATTCAATTCGAAAAGGACCCACCTGCTGCAGGATGGCCTGCGGCTGTCCGCTGGCGGCCGCCGCGAAGAAGAGCTGCTGCTGCTGTTGCGGAGTGAGGTGTTGGGAGAGGCCGGTCTGCGGGTTCAACAGGAGCGTCTGCTGCGGCAGGAATTGGTTCGCTTGCTGCAGGTAGAAGCCGCCCGGTCCGGGACGAATCACTTGCTGCGGCTGGATGGGGAGAGTCGCTTGGCCGATTCCCATGGCCGCCGGCAGTTGCTGCTGCGGCGGTTGGCCCTGAATCACGAAGGCGGACGAGGAGGACGGCAGGTGGGCCGTCGAGTGGATGGCCGACTGTTGCGGCAGCGTGTTGCTCGTCGAGGGCTGGACGAACGCCTGGAACACGGACGATCAACACTCGGATCAAACAGGAGAGTCCTTACCGACGGGGCGGGCGCAATCGGCTGCGGATTCGCCGCGTGTTGCTGCTGCTGGTGTTGGGCCGAGTGCTGCGGTGGGGGCGCCTTGGAGGGCGGCTGGCGCATGGCCGGCGGCTGGAGGTTTTTGCTAGTGTCGATGTTCACGGCTCCCGACTTGGTCACCTTCTCCTCCCACTCCTGCAATCCATCAAATGTAAGGAGTGTTTCGAAACACGCGAACTCGCCTTCTTCAGCTGCTGCAGGATGTCCACGTCGACATTCTCGTCGAGGAACGTCTCGCGCAGATTGGTGATCACATCCGAAATGACCGACCGGTAGACGTCCTCCTGCAATCATCCGAAAATATTCTACGGGTCAACGGAACGAATGGACTCACGACTCCGTGCGAGGCGGAAGACGGATGTGTCATTGCAACAACTCGGCTGGAAAGAGAGCAGGTGTTTGTTCGTCGACAACGAGGAGAAGAACACGGAAAGCCGGCTGGAAAGCGAGCGAGCGGACGGACGGTGGACGAGCAGCGGGGAACGTCCACGAGGAACAAAAAGAACTCCTGGAAGGTCCGAGCGAAGCGGTCGGGATCTTTCGGTTTTTTCGCTCCGCCAGCCGACCACCCGGCCGAGCGGCGGGCGCGTCGTCGCGTGGCGTTCCGCCCGCAGTCGGCCGCCGCTCGCCGACTTTCCGCTCGACTTCCAGCGCGCCGTTTTGAACGGGGATTTCCGAAAAGGTTCGTGAATTCGAGGAATTCTTCGCGCAAATCACTCGACGACGATGTTCCGCAATCTCCAACTCGTTTCGCTGGACGTGACGAACACGCTGATCAAATTCCGCCGCCATCCGGCCGACGTGTACGTGGAATTTGCGAAGCGTTTCGGCTTTGCGGTCGATCGGGCGGCCGTTTGGGCGGCGTTCCCCCAGGCGTTCAAGCAGCTCGAGGCCGCGGAGCCCTGTTTCGGGCTGCGGACGGGCGGGCCGATCGAGTGGTGGACCGAAGTGATGCGCCGCTGCTTCGGGCCGCAAATCGCCGAAGACGCCCGCTTTTCGGAGCTCACGCGCGAGATCTTCGACCACTTCGGGCGGGCGGCGGCGTGGGAGTTGACGAGCGAAGAGGTGAGTTCCCTTCAAGTTCGTTCTTTCTTTCTTCTTCGTTTGCAGAACGCCCGAGTTGTGCGGGCAATCCGTGAGCGGGGCGTGAAGACGGCGATCATCTCGAACTTCGACTCGCGTCTGCACGGAATCCTCGACGAACTCCGCCTGTCCGCCCTCTTCGATCGGGTGTTCATCAGCGGCGAAGTGGGGCATCAGAAGCCGGACGCCGAGATCTTCCGCCACGCCCTCGAGCAGCTGGGCGTCGAGGATCCCGCGACGGCCGTCCACGTGGGCGACGACCTCCGGAAGGACTTCAAGGGCGCGCGGGCCGTCGGAATGAACGCGCTGCTCGTCTTCGAGGTCCCGCTGCTCGAAGTGCCGCGCGAACACCAGATTTCTTCGTTGAATCAACTGGAACGCGTGTTATTTTGATCGAACGAGCTGCCCATAAATTATTTCCACCGGTTATTCGTGTTCCTTCGATTCGTTGCCGTGTTCACGACGCGCATCCTACCGCTCACGTCCCACTCCTCTCGTCTATTCCTTGTGCTTCCAGGATGCAACAAGAAGGCGCCGAACGGCCGGCCTTCGCGCCCGCCCAGCCGGATGACGCGCAGGAGCCGGACGGCGTGAAGGTGGCCGTCGAGTCGCCGTTCGAGTGGCAAATCGACTTTATCGGCTACGACGGGAACGAGGCGTACATTCGGTTGGTTCCCGCCCACCTTCTGTTTGTTCATTCCTTGCCTTCAGACCGCCCGAGTTCGTGGACGTCGTCTCGAAGAACATCAACAAGATCCCGTGGCAAACGATCGTTGACAAGGCGCCGCTGCTCGATGCGGCCGAGGGCGAAGACGAGGAGGCGGACGAAAAGAAGCAAATCGAACGGGAGCTCCGCGTCTTCGATTCGATCCGCGACGCCGCCCGCGAGAAGCTCACGCCCGCCGCCGGTCCGTGGGCCGCCGTCGCCAAGAGCTTGTAGTGCGTTCCCCTGTCCTCCTCTTCCTCTTTCAATCGTTCGATTGATTGCAGCGAGTCGATGCAAGAAGTGGACGTCCTGCTGGACACGCTGCGGATCGCCAAGAAGCCGCTCGGCATTCCGGGCACCAGCGAGACGTACATGGACGTGCAGCAAGTGAGTCAAGTGCACGAGGAGCACCGCTCGATGGAGGCCGCCACTCGAAGCAAAGTTTTCTGGTGGGTGTCCCGAAGGAAGGTGGGTACTTTTTCGACCATCCCTTCCATTCACTTCTTCGTTCTTCAGGCATTCGAGGAAGCCCTGAAGATCCTGCACACGACCACAACGGTGCGGAACTCGACAAAGGCCAGCGAGAATTCGAAGTACTTCGAGGAGCTCAAATCGCTGCGGGAGAATTGGAGGATTCGGAAGATCAACGACCTTGTGTTCGGCGATCTCGGCTATCGCACGTGTGAGTTCTCTTTCATCCTTCTCTCAACCTCTCGCCTTCTCTGCAGACGGCCCAAAATTCCAACAGCCGGACATCTTCGACATCTACTGGAATCCCAAGTCGAAGCTGAAGCGCGGCGGCTGCATCGAGGTGCAAATTCCGAAGAACCTGATGCGACGAACCTTCCTGTCCGTCTCGCTGCTCAAAGGTGCTCACTACTGCTTGATTCGTCCTCTTACTGGTGGCTGCAGACACGGCGGAGAACCAGAACGAGATCGCCGAGCCGGCGGCCACGAATCAATTCTCGGCGTTCGCGGACACCTCGCGGAACATCCCGTGGGAGCAGGCGCTCAAGTGGGCGCAGGACTCGTTGATCAACGGGGACATGTTCACGCAGGTACGTCACTCCTTTGTTTACCTCGTCACTCGCTCACCCACTTGCTCGCTTCTTCCAGCTGCTGCGGGAGTCGGCCGCCGTGCGGAACATCTGCATCGTGACGGAGAACGCGATCGCCGTCTGCCTGGTCGACGGGATGTTGCTGAAATTCGAGCGGTACTTCTTCCCGTTAGACGTTCGTTTTTTCCACTTAATTCCATCGATCATCGCTTCTGTTTGAGGAATTCGACCCGCCGGAGAGCACCGACTCGTACCTCACGTCGTTGATTCGGCAGTTTTTCGTCGCCGACCTGCTGAAGCCGCCGCAACGCGCGCAGACGTTCGTCGGCTTCCCCACGACCCACCTGCCGGAGAGCCTCGACTTTCGCGGCCCCAACGGGATGCCGGCCGAGGAGATCGCCTCCCGGGTGGAGCGGCCGTCCAGCCTGCTGCAGCGGATGATCCGAGCGGCCAATCACTACATTCTCACCGATCAGGTGCTCGAGGTCCTGTCGCAGTACACTCTCTGTCGGGACTATTCGGGCGCTCACGTACGTCCACTCCTCCCTTATTTCCTTTGCATCGCAATCGATTGTTTGCAGCTCTCGTGGCACTGGCTCCGATGCACCTCGACGTTCTCGATGATCTCCGCCAACTTCACGAATCAGGGCTACGAAAATCTGGGCAAGGCGATGTTCATGCTGCACATCTACGAGAACGAGGTGCACGTGATCACGAAGGACTACGCCACGGTCAATTGCCACCGCCAAATGACCGTCCTGCAGGAGAACCTGAGCTTGATGGTGAGTGCCCGCTTGAAACGAGTGGATTCAATCGCTTCCCGCAGTCCTCCAACTGCCAACTGTTGGCGACAACGATCCTCGGCAAAACCTACGGCTGGCACGTGCTGCACGCGAACAGCAACGCCTTCTGCAAGGAGGGCACGCCCGCGCCGTCCTTCTACTCGTCCAATCAGTACGCGAACAAGTGAGTCCTTTCAATTGTTGAGCTTCTCCACTCCTTCGGCCGTCCAGGAAGCTGTTCGTGCAGTTCTTCACGGACGGCCGGCCGAGCGCCGTCTTCATGAAGCGGACGCCGCTCGCCGCCAACGGAACGCACGCGCCCGAGGAGCCGCCGCCGGAGGATGGCGTCAAGCGCGAGCCAGCGCAAGAGCCGATGGAGACGAACGAAACGGACGCCTTCACGCCGATCAACTGCGAGCGCATCCCGGGCAGCTCGTTGATGAAGAAACTGGAGTTTCTGTTCACCATCTTCCGCACATGATCCTCCCTCCTTCTTTCGACTGTTCTCAATCGTTCTCATTTATTCGTTTGTGTTGGACACATATCGGGCGACGACCATAAACACGACAAAACTCTACATATTACTCATCGACAATCAATCAATCAATTAATAGGCGTGGAATAAATAGAAAGAAAAGAGGAAGGCGATGCGAAGAAATGTTCCCGTTTCTCTCTGTACACATTTGTGTTCATCCAAGGGGTTGTTGTGAGTTGAATGCGGGCAGGGGGCGGGGGGATGTTTGCGATCAGTCCAATCAGAAGCTCGTGGGCGATCCGTCCGACTCGTGGCCGTCGGCTGCGGGCGCGAAGGCGGGCGGGGCGGAGGCCATGGGCGAGAGGATCGTTTGCCTGCAACCATTCGATAGTTGTTCCCGATCGATCGGAGGAGAACTCACTTGAGGGTCGCGGAGATGTTCGCCGGGCGGGCGGCCGGGGAGTTGCGGCTGCGGTTCGAATCCTCCAAACACTTCTGCAGAGCGCCGAACGCATCGTTCAGCCGCTCGAGGCGGTTCATCGGATCGTCGCCGTCCTCCGACCGCTCCTCCACCATTTGGTCGAGCAGCTGCTCCACCGATTCGGTCATCGCGTTCGGGTTGCACAGCCTGCAGGAGAAAAGGAGGGAGCGAGTGGAAGCAACGCAGGAGAGGACTCACTTGAGAAGTTGCATCGACCGTTGGCACTTCTGAGTCAGTTCGTCCACCGTGCGGTTCAAGTTGGACTGAAAGCAGGCCACAATGAAGAAGGAGTGGAAGGGAGGACCCTCACATTCGAGCCGCCCAGCGAGAAGTCGTCCAGTTCCTCTGTGAGGTGGAATAGATCGTCCTGCGATTTGTTCGAACGCTCATCGCCGATCGGCTGCAAACAAGCGAGAGGATGAAAGAAAGATGAATTGGAAGGACTCACTCGAAGCAGTCGGTTGAACGTCGAGTTGTTCGGCTGGTTGTAGCTGACCGAGCGGGTGGAGAAGAAGTTGTCGCCTCTGCAAACACAAACGATCAATGGACGCTCATTTCAATCGTATGCCATCAAGTTTAAGCCACGAATCACTCCACAATCACTCCACACATTCAACCACTCCAGCCATCAACGGTGCACCTACTCATTCCGACGGGCCGGCTGCTCGAAGCGCGACATGTGGCCGCCGCCGCCGCTCATTTCGAAAAGACTTCAAATTCAAGGAGGTTATCCGACATTCCATCAGCAGCGAGTTAATTTGTTTGGGGGGATCAAGGCGATCAAAAGAACCCCGGGTACTTACCGCGTCTTCAGCTGCTGCTTCGTGCGCGCCTCCGCAGCGGCCTTCACGGGGTCGTAGGTCTTGCGGCGGAGCCACGCGGCCATTTCGGGCGACTCGACGTTCCCGCCCTGAACGAAACGAAGCGAGTGGCTGGACGAGAGCGAAGAACGAACCTTCTTGGTCGGCGCGATGCCCGCACGGAACGGCGGGTTCTTGACGGTCGACGGCCGGGCGGACGACGCGGCGGTCGGCGCGTTCTGCAGCCCCGTCCGCATCGAGAAGCGGCCGCCGTCGCTGCGACTGAAATCGAAGCGATAAGTTGAAGTGAACGGGAGGGAAGAAGTCAACAGTACAGCGACAGAAAGCACAACAGAGAGCGAAATAATCGACCACCACTTCGAACCAAACAAACGATCAAAAGGGAAAGAACCTCCAACGACCACGACCAGGTAGAACGACATCAACCCCAATGAATTGCCCCCGTCCATCTAACTAACGTTTCGCTATGACATCGAGGCGAGTGGCTGTGGAAAGTGGAACGAAAGAGAAATTAGGAAACGGAAGAAATCAAGCGAGTGATTGAGCGAAACAGATGGGCGGAAGATCGAAGGGAAAACCAACCGAATGCCGCCGGCCGTGCTCGTCGTGGCCGGTCGCTGCGGAGTGACGACCGGAGCGGTGGTTTGGCAGGGCCGCGGGCTCGGCGTGACGCCCAACCGGGAGCTCTTCGAGGGGTCGAGCAGGGAGCGGGCTTTCGGGGTGGTCGGAGCGGCGGCGGCGGTCGTTTTCGGCTGGTTCTGCGCCTTCAGCGCCTGCAGGTCCTTCATGAGCGAGCGGCGCATCGCGAAGTGCGGCGACTCGGTGGGCGCCGGCCGGCTCGACGTTCCGGCACTCGACACACGCGCCGAGTTCAGCGGCGTCGAGCGGGAGGACGGCGGGGCGGCTGTGGAGCTCCGCTGCGTGGTCGGATTCGTCGCGGTCGAGTCCGAAGAGGAACTCGACGAGGATTGCCTGAACACACGACCAAGATGACTGAAAGAAATGGTCGGAACTCACGTGTCGACCGGCCGCGACTGCGCGCGCTGCTCCCGCCGCAATCGAGACTTTCCCTCGATCACGTACGTTCCGGCGTCGCTGATCGCGTCGATCTCGTGATGGGTGGCGTCGTGGCCGATGCGGGGCTCGTCCTCTTCTTCCGCCTCGTCGCCGTCCTCGTGCCCGAAGCCCTGGAGCATTTTGGAGAGCAGGTAGCGTTTGGGATCCGACGAGTTCGAGGCGGCGGCGGGCAGCGGGGCGCCGTCGCGGAAGCGAGTCGGCGGGACGGAGCGGCGCGCCAGCCGCCGATTTGTGGCCTCCGACGAAAGGGCCGGCTTCCCGCGCTTCGGCTTCTCCGCCGCATCGAAGTTGACGGTGAAGGCAGTCGGGGCGACGCGCGGCGTCGAGGCTGCAATCCAGCGATCAGCGGATCGATCGAAATCACTCCGCGCACTCACCTTTCGGCTCCTGCTTCTGCTGCTGCTCGACGTTGGCGGCTGCCGTCTTCAAGTCGAAGTCCATTCGGATCGCCTTCTGGACGACCGCGTTCGCGGCCGCCGAGCGGGGCGTTTCGGCCGTCGGCGATTCGAGTTTGGGCGCCGATGCGGACGGCTTCACGACCGCCTCATTCGAGTTGCGAGTGGGCGTTCGGTCCTCCTTGGGCTTCGGCTCGTCCTCCTCGCCCCACCACTCCTGAAGCAATGAACGCGAGAGATGTCGAGGAGAACTCACCGGAAATCCGTGGAGTTGCGCCCGCTGGACGGCCGGCCGGAGAGCGGCGGGGCGGCTGACAGACGACAAGTCGGCGGCCGTCTCGCCCGTGCCCGATGCCGACGCGAAGCCGGAGGTCGTCGACGAGGAGGCGGTCGAGTAGCGGGCGGAGCTCTCCATCAGCTGCGGGGGCGGCAGGTGGGCGGCCGTCGCCGTGGGCTTCTGCTGGTGGACGCGGGGCGACATCGAATCGTCCGAGTGGGCGTACGCCAGCCGGTCGCTGCCCGTCGACTCGGTGGACAGCCGGCCGTCGTGATTGCGGCGGAAGTACGGCGAGGGGCCGGCCGGCTCGTCGATCACGCTCGTCGCGCTGCTCGGCGGAATTTCCACCTGGTACGGCGTGGACGACGAAGCCGCAGTGGAGACGGCCGGGTGCTGCTGCAGGTGGTGCGGGTGTTGGACGTAGCCGCCGGGCGCCGGCTGGTAGTACGCGTGATGGGCGGCGAAGAAGTTCGACTGGTGGGCCGAATGGGCGGGCGGACTCTGCGGCATCCCGCCGGCCCACGACTGCTGCGGGGGCGGCGGCGGGGCGGCGGCGTAGAAGAGGGCCTGCGGCTGCGGTTGGGGCGCGTTGTAGAAAACCGGGTAGTAGGCGACCGGCGGCGCGTGGACCGGCTGCGACGGGACGTTCGGCACGAAGTACTGGAAGCAAACAAACAAATGAAAAATGAAACAAACAGAAGGCGCACCTGTTGCCCAGTCTGCGGGTCCAGCAGCATCTTCCCCTGCTGCGGGTGGGGCGCGAAGCCGGCGAACTCGCGCCGGCTGACCACCGGCGACGCGATCATCGGATTGAAGGCGGCGGCCGAGCTCTGCGGCGGCTCGCCGTACGCCACGCGTCGCGGTGAGTCGTTCGGGTTCATTGGCAGTGGGGGCAATGGGGCATCTGAAACAAAAGGCGGATGATCGACGAACCCTTGGATTCCCTTCGAATTTTCCCACGTGACTTACGCGGGCGATGGGCGGCGAGGGCGGCGGCGGTCATTTCTTTTTGGTGGGAAGTACGGTAAAGCCGAACGAACGACGAAGAACGAAACGAGAAGCGCCGTCCGCGCGCAATCACGACGAATCTCCGCCGCGCCGGTCGGCGTGCAAAAAGCCAATCAAAAATCGAATGGCGACCGCCAACGGGGAGAAACGATCGCCGCCGCCGCCGCCCGCCCCCCCAATCGAAACGAAACGAACGGACGTGATTTACGCACGACGGATCGATTCCGCCTCCTGTTCGGCGCCCGTTTTGGAGGCCGTTCGTCCGGCGACTCGTCCCGCAAGAACCCCGCCGTTCCCTCCAAAAAGAACTCACAGCGTGAAGACTCCGCGTGGACGGTGGAGGGCGAGAAGGACGGCCGCGAGTTCGGAAGGCCGCCGCCGAATGATCGAAAGGCCTGCAACGAACGAGAGAAGTGGGCGAATTTGCACGTGGGAAAGCGCGAAGATTTGCGAAATTCGGGGGTAGCTGCGTCATTGCGCGGGCGGCGGCGGTCTTTTGGAGGCAAAGGCGACGAGGGGGCGCTCCTGCCTGCCACCCGCCAATGCAAACAAGAGCGGGAGGGAGGCGCGTTGCCGTGGGCGCCCACGAACGCGGAGGTCGACCGGCGACGATCACGAGCCAAAACCTGCGGGCGGCCGGCTTGCGCTCGCGTTCGGGATCGATTTTCCGCCGATGCCGAATGCAAATCGACGTTCCGCCGTCGCTCCGCTCGCAATCGTCCCGCGCCCGTCGATGGAAAGCGGGCGACGGTCGTAAACCAAAATCCCCGTCGGTCGTTTCGATTCGCGCGAAAAGAGGCGAAGAGAAGAACGAAAGGTCACCCACAACAACAAAACGCGCCGCCGCCGTCGCGCGCATGGGCGAGCGAGCGGGAAACCCACGCGATGTGCGCGAAAACAATCGACCGCAATTGGCCGCCGGGAAGCAGGTGGACGACACAGCCGGACGGGGCGAGGCGGATGTCGAGCGAGCGGACGGACGAGTGTGCGGGGGAACAATCTCCACGAATGAAACAGGTGGAAATCTCCGCGGTCTGTCCGGTCCGCCTGTTTGACGTGAAGCCCGAACCGGATGCAATCGCCCGTCCGGCTTTTGCAGAGAAAAGACGACCGAAGGGCGCAGCCGACCGGCCGGCCGCTTTCTTCCTCCTCGCCGCCCGCCCGTCGCCCCGCTTTTTCGCTCGAAGCGGCCGCCGGAAAGCAGAGCGGGCGGCCGGGAGGCGACCGAAAGAGCGGAGAGCTCCCAGCAACCCCCGCTCGCCGCTCTTCGCTCCACGAGAGCGAGAGGCCAAATGTCGGCCGGACAATCGAGTGCATGTGCCCGCTCGACGCTCTTTATCGCCGCCGCCGAATCGAGCCGCCAATCGATGCCGAGAGTGCGCGAAGCGAAGACGGACGAGCGCGCCCTCCAGCGGGCGGGCGGCCTTGAAGGCGGCGGGGTGCCCGCCGAAGGGCAACGTGGAAGTCGTCGTCGAGGCTAATTGCCCGCTTTTTGCGAATCGGCGGCGCTTATTCCGTGTGGACTAATTTCTTTTTTTCGGTTTTTCCCATCAACAACTTTACAGCGGTCGCCCAAACGAACCAAAGAACCCGCTCATCGCTCGCTTGTTTTCTCGAAGCACCCGTCCATCTGCGCGAGAAGAAGCGGCTGCTGGAGGCGAACGAACGGCGTCTTTCGTTCTCGCGATCGCCGCTCAACTTCGATCAACGTCAACGAGCGCGGGCGCGAGGAGATCGGTTTTGTTCTTCCGCGATTCTTCCGCTTCGACGCTTCCCGAACGAACGAACGAGAGAACAAGGGAGAACTTGCCTGCGGGAACGAGAGTGGGCGCGAGGTCGGCGGTGGCCTCGCCGGGACCAGCGGCCCGCTTGTGCTCGTCTTTGGCGACATCCACGTGATTGAACAAAGCCAGAAGACAAAGGAGTGTCCAAGAGCAAGTGATTAGAGCAAATAGAGGAACGAGCGAATGATTTGCGTGCACTCCTCGTCGCCGATTAATCAGGCAAACCGCGAGCGTTCACGCCCGCTCGTTGGACGTGCGAATCAACGGAAATAAATCAACGAGCGTAAAACGTGGCGGCGGTGGCGGCGGACGGGAGCGGCGAACCGAATTTCCATTCTGTTCGTCAAGCGAACCGCCGAGCGAGAGCGAGCGAGCGGGCGCGTGATCAGCGGAACAGCGTGTCCAAAAAAACAAACCGAAACCCGAAAGAAGTGGGCGAGCAGCAGCAAGAGTTCACTTCTTTCCTGCTTCCAATCAATCAAATCGATCGAACTCACGTCGTTGTGCAGCCGATCGAACGTCCGGCGAGCGACCAGCGGCGACGCCGCGACGGGCAGCGCGAGCGGAACGGGGCGCGGCCACGGCGATTCTCCTCGAGGCGAGACGGAGCGACGACGAAGCAACGGCATCTCTTCGAACAAACTCGCCGGACCTCACGGCGGCTCTCCGTCGTCCAACTGACGGCCGGGCGGTCAGCCACTCGAGCTCGCCCCCCGTTCGGCTGCTTCTTCTTCGTTTGTTGCTGCTTTGCAGGTGGCCGGCGAGTGCGAACGACCATCCCGCTCGCTCATTCACCTCCCTCCCACTCCGTCTTCCTTTCGGCCCTCCCGAATGACACTTGGCCGCGTGCCTGTGGACTCATTTGCGGCCCTCGTTCGGTTGCGTGCGTCTCGCCGCCCGAAAGGATTGAATTTCGACGGGAATTCGATTCGAATTCGTCTTCCAGGCAATCGTTCCGAATAATCGGCGGGGTGTGTCGCGTGTACACGAGTGCGAAACGAACAAACGACGGCGTCCGATCGGCGCCCGGGAACACAAAGAAGTGGGCGGAAGCGAGGGAGTGATAAGCGGGGAAGCGGCGAAGAAGAATGTTGGAGCGAAACACGGCGTCTTTGTGTTCCACCCTCCACGCATCACTTCATTCTCTTGCTCCGGAACGAAAGCGGAATGTCGGTCCTCACCGAGTTGGTGGAGACGATCCGGCGGTCGGCCGGCCGCGAGAACCTCCACGATCTGCACGTGGAATCCGAGAGCCATCCGACCGCCCTCCTGCTGCCCGAGTTGCGGAAGCTCCACATTTCGGTTCGCTTCTCGTTCATCCCTCTTTCAATCGGTTGTTTAGAACCCGAATGGAACGAACTTCGTCGTCTATTTTGTGGTCGAAAAAGAGAATGACACGAGCGAAGCGTTGAGCGCCTCGTTGGGCGGCTTCTTCAACGCGCGCTACGTGCACGAATACCTGAAACATGCGCGAATGAAGGCGAAGACCGGCCACTACCGTTTCTTCGTCCGCAAGCTGTGCCACGAAGAGCCCGACCGCTCGTTCGTCGCCCTCTCGCTCCAATGGAACCATCGGGGACACGCGATCAAGCAGCTGACCGTCGAGCAGGTCCTTCAGACGGCCGAGTCGCTGGCCGCTCTCCACGCACGCGGCTTCGACAATCCGCGCGCCTCCTACCGCCAAGTGGTGAACGACAACCACCACCTCGTCCAGTCGTTCCTCAGCCACGAGTTGCGGCACAAAGCGGATGGGTTGATCGAGTCGCTCTTCTCGAATCACCACCACTTGTTCACGAATGCCACTCGAACGCGCTCGATCGTAAGCTTCCGTAGATTTCTTTGCATTAAAGTTGTTGGTTAAGGTCCACGAACTATTCTCGTCGTTCACTTCGTTCCACATCTCGCTGGAGGAAACGCCGCGGACGGTCCTCTGCCACGGGAATTTGTGCCCCGCGAACCTGCAGTTCGATTCGGACGGCAATCTGCACAACATCGTTTGCCTCTACCCACTTCAAACTTCTTGATCACCGCTTCTTTCAGGACGGCTGGGAGCACGGGCATTTTGGGCATGGTGAGTGGTCAGAAGAGTTCTTACCTGTTCACTCCTGTTTGTTCAGTGGCCGAAGACCTCTCGTACCTGATGATCACCGGCTTGTCGGCCAAGGACCGTCGCTCAAACTACTTGCGAGTGTTGCGCAGCTACTACTACCAACTGGTGGAGCACCATTGCGTTCCGCATAACAAGCTGCATGAAATGAAGTCCTTCTACCACGAGTTCTTTAAGCACGCCGTCTTCTTCAAGTCTGTCCTCCTTTCTGTCATCGATTTGATTCAAATCTCTTCAGGTTGTTGACGTTGGAGGCGGAGATCGAGCACGAGGGCGAGTCGGAGGCAAAGGCCGCCGTCCATCGATGGGAGAGCGTCGTGCTGGACGCGCACGAATTCGAGAGCGGGCGCTACGTTTCCGACGACCAGAATCCGTTGACTTCGCAGTGCGACTGACGACGAGAAAAGTAATTGGATTCGAGAGACCGCTTTATTCCCATCAGAGCACAACAATAATTAACAGAAGGCCCGATTGAGCAACGAGGATCATAAACTGAGTTCACTCTTCTTATGACTGCTATCAATCGTCAGCAGTCGTCCACTGCACATGAGGTAGGGGGCAATCGGAAGGCTACACGTATGACTGGAAGCGGGGCTCCACCGCCCGCATGTTCCGTTCGTCCAAATAGGCGAGCAGCTCGGGCGTGACCATCGGCTCCAACCCCACCACTTGTGTTTGAGTGCTGGGAGAGTCGCGCTGCTTAAAGGCAGCCGTCGTGATCGTCGCGCCTTGTGTTTGCGTCGTCTCCGGGCGTTGGAGGAGTTTCTTCGGATTGAAGAGTGCCATCGCCTTCTCCCTGAAAGCAACCGGCGAGTAAGAGGAGGGAGTGTAGTGGACCCACCGAATCAAAGTCGAAAAGCAGAGCAGCAGGACGGGATTGACCGCCGAGTTCGCAGTGAAGAGCAGGAGGACCGTCCACGTGGCCCACTTGCCCTCGCCCGTCCCGATCGTGATCACCACCTGCCCAATGACGAAGATGATCGTGTTGAGGGCGCACGGAACGAGCAGGCGGGTCTCCGTTCGTGACTGTGAGGCTTTCGTTTTCACCCCGCCGGCCTTCGAAGTCTTTTGGAACAACACGCCGCTCCGTCGGTGCTTCAGCAACAGCAGCAGGGCCCACACGTAGAAGAGGGTTGGAAGAAGAACGAAAATGCAATGGAAAGTGGCAAAGAAGAGCGACTGGCCGTCGTTGAGGTACTTTTCGAAGTCTTCGCACTGGAAACACACTTTGATTGACCGGAGACAAACAAAGAACTCACCAGCATTCCGTAGTGCGAGGGCTCAAAGTAGAAGAGAACGTAGAAGGGCTGCCAGTGGGTCAAGCACACCTGCAATCCCTCAGATGTTGGCAGTCGAGCGATGAAAACTCACTTGAATCAACGCAGAAATGTAGACGCCGAAGCACAGCGAATAGGAGAGCCTCCTCGACTGCACGCGAAATGAAGCCGGCCAGCGGATGGCGGCGAAGCGGCTCCACGCGATCAGCAGGTAGTGTTGGACCTTCAAACAACAGGAAAGGATTGAGAGGAAAGGGAAGATTAGGGAACGAACCATTGCGAACCAGACCCAATCGAGATAAAATTGAATCCAATGTCTCGTCCACTTCGGGAGGATTTCCGACTTGAACAAGATGGTCATCGAGGGCCAAATCGCGTAGTTGAACAAAAGAAGCATGTCGGCGATGGCCGCGCTGAACAGAAACCGAAAGCCGACGATCTCCTGCAAACGAAAGGGATGATTGAATGAACGCTGGGCACTCACCTGATCGTTCTTGAAGATGATGTACGCAACGAGCGAGTACAATCCGAGAGAAGCGAGGCCAAAGACCAAGAGAACGCCGCCGGCGAGAACGTCGTCGACGGAGAGCGGTTGCGAGTACCACAGCTCGTCGCCCGCATTCATCGCTGAAAGGTCGGCGGGTGAGTGGACGAACAACTGGGCAGCAATCGAAACAAACAAACGAACGTACTCGGCACATAGCGCGAGACCAGCATTTCGCTGCGAGAACGGCGGGGAGCGAGCGGAGCGGAAGGAAGGAACAAACGAATGAACGAGCGGAAAGCGGAGAAGAAGACCAATTGGCCGCCCATTTTATGCCCCCGATTAACGATGCGCTCTAATGACGGCGAAGATCTCACACTCCGATACCGCCGGCCGGCCGCTCTGCTTGCGGAAGCCGCCCGGAGGTCACACGGGAGTCAATGGCCGTCGGTTGGAACGGCGGCCGACCGCTTCGTTTCGTTTCGAATGCGCGCCATTGGCAACACGGCGGCGAGCGAACGGAGGGGGCGGAAAGTGGAATGAGCGGAAGCGGGAGTGTTTCTTCGGCCTCGGCCTTGAAACGAACGCCGGAGCAAGCGGATTGTTTCGATTTGTACTCGACGGGCGGTTGATGGCGGCCGCCGATTGTTCCCGAACTCCAACCGACCGAGCGGCCCGAAATGGAAACAAGCAGCTGCATCCGCGCGTGCCCAAATGAACGCACGAGCGAAGCACGGGAAAGTTCAGAACGAAAGGTTGGACTGGGCGGGGCGGGCAACTTCACGAATCGCTCGACGAACAATGCCCGCAGCAAATTGGGTTTCGTCGTCGTTCCCATGAGGAAGCGGTGGGAACGGGCGGCTTATGAATTTAGCCGCAAATCCAATTGGCCTCCACAACTCCGAAACATTCGGCGAAACCGAAACGAAGCAACCGAGCGGGAGGGAGCAGCGGAGAAGCTGCCTGCAATTTGCAAACCGACCGCCCGCCGGCCGGCCGCAATCGAAATCACGTGCCGGAAGCGGAAAGCCGAGAAGGCGGAACGTAACGCCGCAACGGAGGGATGGACAACTCGCCGGAATTACGGAGCTCGACGAACGAAAGCGGAGAGCAAAGAGAAGTGCATTTACGGGCGTGTCGTCGTTACGCCCGAATTCAAGAGAAATTAGATTCACGCGAGCGGGGGTCGAAAGTTGGCCGACCGCTCGGCTCGGCGTGCACAAGTGTTCGCTCTCCAGCACAACGGAAAGGGAAGAGCCGTCAATCCTCCTCCTTGTTGCTCAAGTGGGCGCCAAATCGGGCACGTCGCTTCCAATTCGAACTCGACGAGCAACATTGCGGATTCCGCGAACACTCAAGCTCGTTCGTTCGCTTCTTGGCGCCGTTCCACGAACCCCGCAGCTCCGGCGGACTCCTCGCAGCACGTGCACGGCGGCCTCAAACACCAGCGAGAACAAAGCGGAAGTGTGCCAACAGTCCAGCCGGCAAGCCAATTAACCGGCGGGCGGCGGGATGCAATTTGGAACGGCGGGGCGATGCGGGGGATCGACCGGAAAGGCGCGAATGACCGTCCTGCAGCCACTTCTTCCTTTCGGCCGCCCGCCCGTCTGTCGGCCGTCGTTTGTTGCGGGATTTCAATGAGCGGCCAGTCGCACGGTCGAGCGGACGGGCGAAGAGGCCAAACGAAAGGCGCCAAGCTGGCGGAAAGGCGACCAAAGAAGCAAAAGTTTTGTGCTTCTTGTTATCCCCCCAAAACAACCATTGAGTGGCACTTGCGGGCGGCCGGCCGCGCGTTGTTTCGGCCGCCCGCTCGGACCGTTCGAATTCGAGGAGCGGCCGCAACGACGGCGAGGAGGCGGCGGCCGACTGAACAGCCGCAAAGTGTTCGCCGTTTGACCCGCATGCCGCAAATTCATCATCATTGCGGCCCGCACGAAAATACAATCCATCAGAGTTCGTAACGAGCTCTCGGTCGCCTGCCTGCAACAAACGTTCGTTCGTTCGCCTGCCGACCCGAAAGAAACGGCCACTTGCCGCCCGCAGTCGAAGGCGCCCGGCGGCACGTTCCAAAGCGATTTTTTCGTCACTTCTCCGGCCGGAAGTTCGCCGCTCGAGCGTCATAATTCGAGGCACGTGCACGGCTGGTCGAGAGCATTTAATCTTGTTTGCTCCAGCCATTGCAATCTGCTTGAGTTTGCAACGATTCCATCTGTCAGAATAGAATCAAGCTAGCAGAAGCGATTCGAACTGACCGATCGCAAAGGCCAAGCACAAGCAGATCGTACAGTCCGGTTGCCTTCTTTCTTTCTTCCCGTTGGTCTTAGTTCGAACTACGGCCCGTGGCCGGCGGGTCGCCTTTGATCCACGCGCTCTTCCCGCCGCCCACCCACCACCTCTTTCTTTCTTTTGGTCCAACCGTTTGATCGAAACCGAGTGGAACGAAATGAATCCGTTTTGCTTCTTTTGCCCACAGAATTCGTACTCGCCGCCCGAAACAAAGCGGACGGGACGGCCGGTCGGCATTCACGCCCCTCCGGCTGCTCGCAATAAAAACCGCGAGGAAGCGGACTGTTCGATCAGAAGACGCCCGCTGCGATCACCAGAACGACGACGATGTCCCACTCCGTCCACTCCGCTCTCCTCCTCTTCGTTCTGCTCGCCGTCGGCTGCTCGCTTGCGGCCGCTCGACCGCTGGAGTTCGTGAGCGACCCGCAGGCGACGGGCATCAACTCGCTGGCCGACATCCTGCAGCTCCTCATGGAGCGACACCCCGGACTAGAGATCCGCGTGGAGTTCGTGAGTTCCTTCTCTCCTTCTACTTCATGCATCTCACCGCTTTCAGGAAGAAGACGACCGAAAAGAAACCCCAGCTGCAAGCACGACCGAACGCTCCACGGCGGCGGCCGTCGCGCCGATCGCCACGCGCGCGAACGCCGGCCTTGTGGCCAAGCTGACGAAGAACGCGGACAAACTGGAGGACGTGCTGCAGCGGTTGGCCAAACTGGAGGCCGCCCTCGCCGCTCAAATCCGCCGCCAAGCCGAGCCGGTGGGCGCGAATCCAACCGACGTGGCGTCCGGCGAGGAGGACGACGAGGACGCGGGAATCAAGAGCCTCCTTTCCGCCCACTAA
The DNA here is from genome assembly GCA_024699865.1 of Aphelenchoides fujianensis. Classification (NCBI taxonomy): domain Eukaryota; kingdom Metazoa; phylum Nematoda; class Chromadorea; order Rhabditida; family Aphelenchoididae; genus Aphelenchoides; species Aphelenchoides fujianensis. The sequence goes on along the minus strand of JAMPIO010000189.1, from coordinate 145,216 downwards.
TTCACTCCACTCCTTCTTGATGTTTCTGGTTGTTCACGTGTGTGGGAAACGATGAGAATAAAAGCGTTTGCACACGACCGACCGAACGACCGTAATTGAAACGAAGCGTGCAGCAGAAAGTCGAAGATTTCCCACGGTTCCTGCTTCGACCTCCGCTGGACGTCAGGCTCGACAGTATTCTTCAGATGAGGGGACTACAGAAGTTGTGATTGAGGGCATGTGTTCATGAAGGTTTCAAAGCAGAACCGCCAGAGCATCTTTAAATCGTCCTCGCTTTTGGCCGCTTGAAGGCCCAAGAAGCCCTAATTTGTTGAGATAAATGGCCAGGAAAGAAAGGTGACTCCAGTACGAAACATTCCCATGAGAAAGCAGTGATGGCCATGAACAAACGATTCAATTACGATTTTTATTGTTTGTGGAGTGTCCTTTGATGCGATGGAAACGAGTGAATCATCGCCGCTCCTCCCGCCCGCCTGCACGTCACCCACCCCCTCGCTCGCGTCTCGCCGCCGCATTTCGAAACGCCGACCACTGGCGGGCCGGCGAGTGGAAGAAGGGGAGCGTTTTGAAGCCGCTTTTTGGGGTTGATTTTGCGCTTGCTCCGTTGCAACCCCTGATCGCCTTAAATTCGTCCCCAATACTTATAATTTCTTTCAGTATCTACCGGCCGAAATGCAGAAACCGAAGCCCAAATTGCGGTCGTCGGTACAGAAGCTGCTCGCTCAAACGCTCGACGTGGAAGCCGACCGAAACGCGTGGTTGATGCGGAACGCTCTTGTCTGTCAGCGATACGCAAGGGCGATGCTCAAACGGACGTTCAAGTTGTGGATCTACACGATCAGGCAGCATGAGGTCGCCATCCAACCGAACTACAACCGGCTGAGCATGACGTTCACGATTCGCGAAGATTTCCGCTTTCTCGACTTTTTCTTCCACTTTGCTCGTCGTGTCCGCATTGTGGACCTCGACGTGCGCACTCGGCGCCAAATGGACGCTGATTTTTGCCGCTTTGCGGTCAAGCTTTCCCGAATTCTTCAGGGTTTGTTTGCGTTCCACTTTTCTCTTCTTTCGTTCGTTCAGATCAAACAAGGTTAAAGAAGTTGAACGTGGTCGCGAAAGGCAACGCGGGAGTTCCTTTTCTGTTCCTCCTGCCCGACCGCATCACGACCCTCACGTGTTCGATGCGCGAACTTGCGGCTTGTCGCGCTCGTCGACCGTTGGATTCTTTGGTGTGCGAAGATTACGACAAGTCCCGTTCGTTTTCTTTGTTTTGCTTGTTGAGCGTCTACCGTTCTGCTCGTTAGGTGCGATGTACTACGCACTCCGAGTTCCCGCCCACCGCGTGCGCATGTGGCAATGGGGGGACGAGGGATGCAAGCTGCAGTATTTCGCGAGTGTCGGCGAGTACGCCCTTCGCATTCATGCAGCTTCTTCCACTCGCTTGTTTGCAGTCTGCCGCCAAATCCCCACCTCAAACACCTGCAGATGTACGTGGATCTCGTGCCCGAAGGAATCCGACTGCTCGGCCAGCGAGAAGACGGGAAGACGGAGCGGTTGTCGGCGTGGCGGCGGGCGCTGGAGTGCTTCAAGCGAGTCAACCCGCACATGTCCCTCTCCTTCCATCGCATTCTGGTCAACATTCGTGGGATTCGAGTGAGCACTCTCTTCTCATTTTTTAATCGCTTGGTGGATTGCAGCAATTGAGCACGTTTCGCACGCGTCTTCGTTTGATCCACGAGCGAGCGCAAGAACTCGTGGAAGTGGCCGTGGACGAGGTGGGACTCAAGATCACGCTCATCCACGCACAAATCCGGATTGCATTGATGAAGGCAGGCACAACGCCCGATTGGTCCACTCACTTCTCTTCTTCTTGCAGGAACGGAAGTGCCCGAGGTTCAGGGCGCAAATCGAGGCGATCGTCGAACGAGAACGGCGGTGGCGGGAGGGCAGCGATTTCTACCGCGGAACGGCGATGCGTTGGTACTTGCGCACCCGCACACCCCAATGGACGCCCATGGAGTATGACGAGGAGGGACCGGCCGACTGGCAGGATGAGTGGGACGAAGGCCGGCAGTGCGTGGGCGAGCGGATGGTCGAGCACTTCGGCAGCTTCCTCGAGTGGACGGCCGCTTGATTGAAGTCGAACAAGCGAAGATGTTCATTCCTTCGGGTAGTCAGACGTTCGTGTTCCACCCTACGTGTATTGTTTGTTGTTCTTGTTGTGAATAAGCACTGGTGGAACATTCGTTTGGCTCGAGAAATCGAAGAGAACGAGCGGGCGGTGAGATTCCGCTCACTTCTGCCCGTCCATCGCGGGCGTTGCTTTCGCCAAACGGACTGTCCGCCCCAACCCCCGCCCGCTTTCGAGCGGCGACTCCCCGACGGCGAACAGGAAAGCGACCACTCCGCCGCCCGCTCGCTCGCTTGCCGCCCGCTTGTTTTCGACCGAAGAACGCCCGAACTCGCCGACAACAACAAACAAACGAGCCGCTTTCGTCATTCGCCGCTCATCTTCCCCGTTCGTTTCTCCCCGCAGTCAACCGAAAGCCGAAGGAACACTCGAATCGAAACTATTTATTGCGGGCTAATGAACAGGAATGAAACATGAGATTGCGAGAGGTGGGAACATGACGAGAAAGGAGGAATTCACAGCTGCTCCTCGGCCGCTCCGCTGCCCTCCGCGTGACGCTGGGCGCGAGTGATGGGCGCGAGGGTGGGCAGGGAGGCGGTCGTGAGGGGGCGCGTGGAGGCCGTGGAGATCGAGGCGAGCGTCGGCAGGGAGCGGGTGGTCAGCGGGGTCGTCTGGATGGTCGGGAGCTCGGCGGTCGACGGCGTCGAGATCTCCACGGTGGAGATCGTGGGCAGCTCGGCGGTGGAGGCCGTGTCGATCGCGACCTCCGCCGCGTCCTCGCCCGACGCCTCGGCGGTGTCGAGAGCCGAGCGACGGACGGGCGCGGCCTCCTCCTCCTCGCCCGAAGCGGCCGAGCGGCGGTACACCTGCAAGCAGACGAGCGATCAATCGATTGAAGGAGAGGGCGGGAAGAACGAACCTCGGACTCCTCGTCGGCCATCGGGGCGGGGGCGGCGGACGGGTTGGCGGCCTCGTCGTCGCCGGAGCCCTCGCCCGCGTCCTCGCACTTGCACACGACGATGCGGCGGGCGACGACGGTGGCGGCGTTCGGGCCGTCGGAGCGGGCGGTCGGCTGGTGGACGAAGGCGAGCGGCTCCTGCAATCGATCGATCGATTAGAGGCGGAAGGGAGGAGAGGGGGAGGACGAACCTGCGAGAGGCCGCTGCCCGAACCGCCCGTCGGGTCGGCGGAGCGGCGGCAGCGGTAGGCGTCTTCCGGCTGCTGGTCGGCGGCCTCCTCGAAGAATTCGACCTCCTCGGCGAGGATGCAGGCGCACTCCAGCGTGCGGAACGCCTCCTCGCCCGAGCCCTGCAAACAGCGACGAGAGGTGAGTGGAGGCCGAGAAGGGAGGCGAGAACGAACCTCGAGCGGCTGCCCGGAGCCGACAGAGCGGCGGTAGACGTCGGGGCTCTCGGAGTCGCCGGACGCGAGCTGGGCGGCGGCCACGGCGGCCAGCAGGACGGGCACGAGCAGAAGGCGGCACATCTGAAGGCGGAGGGAGGGATGAGAGGAGAAGAAGGGCGATCGGCCGCTCACTTTTCGGCTCGAGCAAGCGGGCGGGCGGGAAGCGGAGAGCGGCGGGGAGCGGGCAGTCGGCGGGGCGAACTGGAGATTTCCGCTCTCGCCGGGCGGAGGTCGACGGGCGGGCGGCCTACCGGCGGCGGCAGGGGCGATCGGTGGGGGACCGCGGCGGCCGGCGGAGCGTCTCGCCGTGCCGCCCGCCAATTCGAACGGGGATTTTGGGTCGGCCGCCGGCTCGCGCTCGAAATTCGCCCAAATTTCGTTACACAGTGGGAATCGCTCTTCACTGTGCGGTTTTTCTGTTGTGCAGCAAAATTCCGAACATTTCGGTACCAAGAAGTGCGTATTTCGGTTCAATTCTGACGAAATCTCGTAAATTCGGGCCCTCTGCTCATTGTGCACGCGGATTTCGCCTCGTTTTCGCCGCCTTTCTTGTTTGTTTCGTCTTGTTTCTTCTTCAAACATTGGTGAAAAGAAGCGTGTTTGTTGTAACACGCCTTTCCGGTTGGAAGCGCTGGAGTTCGCGTGGAAAACGAGCAACAGCAGCGATCAGCACGGGAAAGAAGCGAGAAACCGACGGAAATTTGGGTGGGCAGCCCAAAACACACGAAAGAGCGGAGAAAAGACGGCCGACAAATTCACACACTCCCGTCCACTTGTGCCCGGTGATTGTTGAAGAACCTCTCGCCTTCTGGAGTGCCCAAAGAGACGACCGCCGGAAGGCCTTCAACCGGTCCTCGGATTGCACCTTCTCTTTCAAGCAGCTGCAGCTGATTGAGGTGAACGCAAGACGGAATGCGTGCGGATACTGAAGAGCCCGTCAAGACGGCCGTCTTCGTCCGATCGGCGGAAAGATCCGAACGGAAACACTCCACGTACCAAAGCGAAAAGACGAGCAGAAAATCACTCATCACACCGGAAGATTCCCACCATTTGCTTCTTAATTCGATCATTTCCGGCTTTTCAATCCAACTGTTTATTCCTCGACAACACACGAACAACCACCGAACGATCACGACGCATCCCGCGTCTTCTTCTTCGGCGGGCGCGGGGCGGGCGTCTGGAAGACGTCCACTTGGCCCTCCGAGATGCAGGCGGTTTCCTCGTAGCAGCTGATCTAAACGACCAGTGAGTGCACGCCCGGGGAACGCACCAGATCCGAGAGGTTGCGGAAGGCGGGGCCCGCGCGCTCCACGAAGTAGGCGGAGATCACGTACCGACTGCGGCCCGTCCGCTTCGACGTCACCACGGAGCCGGTGGAGCGCACGAGCAGGTGCGAGAGGACGCCGCGGAAGGAGCGGTAGACGACGGCGAGCGGCAGCCGGTCGCCGCGCCCCAGCGGCTGCAGCGGATTCCACTGGTGGAAGAGGCGGAAGTCCGTCGGCTGCCGCACCCAACGGTCGGCCTCCGCCTGCGTCAACACGCCGATGTAGCGGCGGCGGACGGCGCGCGAGAGGCGCGGCGGGTCGACGAGCGGCCGCACGCCCGCCGGCAGGAACGGCGGGTCCTCGTCCTCCTCCTCGTTTTCCTCTTCGATCGCCGTGGTCGTCGTCTCATCTGCAAGCAGGCGAGTTGAAGAGCAGAGATGAGTGGAGTTACCGCTGGTCATCTCGACGGAATGCGGCAGCTGGCAGGAAGGCGGTGAACAGAAAGAAGTGAGCACGTGTGTGTGGAGAGTGATCGCTTATTTCGACCTGTTCGTGCTCGATGCCAATCATCTGTTCAGTTTGCTTGCGAGTGGCGTCTCGTTTGGGGGTCTAACGGGCGAGTACAAAAACCAACGCCCCCTCACTCACAAGCTGAATGACTGCGAGGCAATTCGCTCGACTGCGTGCGTTATCGACTTGTAAGCGCTGTGCAGCAAGCAATAGGTTCCTGCAAATTTCTTACCAACCGCTTCTTTCGTCACCCCAACCGATAATGGGCCTTGTGTGGAGCGTACTAAAGTTTCCGTTTCGCCGTTGGTGGGAAAGAGTGGAAATGGACATCCTGGCTCATCCGACCTCGTTTCGTCATGGCGGCGGCCGTTGCGTCGACCGGCCGGCTTTGTGGTTGTTCCGCGGCCGCGTGAGTTTCTTCTCGACAAAGTCGTTTCATTGCTCTTCAGCACACGCACATAATCCCGAGCTTTTCTGGATCCGGCCGATTTGTTTTCCAAATTGAATGCCTGCAGAACGTGTTCGTGTACGACACGCGGTTCGAGACCTACAAGTGAGTGCTCGACTGGTGTTTTCATTTGATCTCTGCGATCAGGATATTCGAAAATCCAGTGATCTCACCGCTTGAACTGAGTGCGGTGTTGAGACGCGGAGAAGTCGTCAATTACGGGCCGTGGAATGACCACGAACTGATCGCCATCGTTTGTGAAGGGAACGTATTGGAAGACCCTCGTTTCAACACCTTCCACGTGGTTCTCATCACACTTGACTACGAGCACGCGTCCGCTTTTGTCCGTCTACTGTTCACAATTCCCGCGGACTGCCGCCCGCGCACTCTTTTCGTTCGCGACTCCAGCCATTCCCATTGCTTCTTTCGTTTGGACGTCACGGACCTTTGGCCGGCCACAGACGTTCTTTTCTGTCATTTCACCGACGAAAAGAAGCTGCAGTTAGAAACGGTGGTCACCCTTCCTCGTGGCGCCCTCTACCCGCACTTCATCGACGAGCGGGTCGTGTGTCTTTCGACGAACGAGCACGCGGTGATCGACTGGACGAAGGTCGTGGTCTACGACACGCGAACGAAATTTGTGGATCTTTTCGAGACGACCACTGGTTTCTCTACTTATGACATACCTCTCGTAAGAACTTTCGCTTCTTTTCAAGTGACATTGCGTTCGTTTAGCTGACAGTTCGCAAGTTTCTTTCGAGTTCTCGGACACCCAAACGTTTGTTCCTTGTCACAAACGAAACGGAGGGCATGCTCCCGGCGCGTGTGTTCTTTTTTGATCTGGTCGCCCGCCGATTCTCGATGATCCCGTGGTGTGGCATCATACCCTTCCAATGGGACCCGTGTTTCAACGAAGAACGTGGCACTTTGTTCGTGGGTCTTTCCAAAATGTATTTGACCGGGCTGCAAGCCAACCGCGGTTACAGCGTTCTTCGTTTCTGCTGCAGGCATGCTCTTACAGGCTCTTCCGCAAACACTCACGTCCTTCTTGCAGCAAACCGCTCAAGCTCCGGGAATTGTGCTGGTCGGAAATCAAGGAGCAGCGATTCAAACCACTCGTTGCCCTCGGGCCAAAGCTCCCGTCGATCGTCGAGTCGCCGCTTTTGCCCAAGGATGAACTTTGCGCTCATCTCTCCAACTACACGAAGAAGTGCGCCATGATTTCGCTCTGATCGTGAACGATGGGACTTGTGTTAATGGTGAAAGGAGGAGAAGTCCAACATTTTCCTCTGAATGATCGCGTAGATTTGTAATCTTTTAATCTGCTTGTGTATGTAACTGTAAGCGACCAATAAAGACGGGCGTCTGATCCAAAGGACAAGCTATCGGTGAGAGACGAGTCGACCCCACACGCCGTCTCTCCTGCCGCTCGCTCCCGCCGCTTGCCTCATATCGAAGCGTTGAGGGCGCCTTCACGGATCTCCGCAATAACGCTCTTTTTGCGTACAACCGGAAAAAATGGCGGGGATTTCGAACGAACTCCGACGCTCACTTCTCTCGTTCAAGAGGAGCCGCCCATTTCGAGGCGAACGGCGCTTTCTGTCCCCGCCTGTCGTTCGCCTCGGCACTGGTTTGCACGGCGGGAGGGCCGCTTTCGACTCGAGCTGCTGTTCGTGAAGTAAAGAGGGTCATGGCATGGCTAGAGTTTAAGTTAACGATAATGAGTGACCAAACAATAGAAAAAGGAGAGAAGTGGGCGTTCAGTCGTTGTTCTCTTTGGCCTCGTCGTTCACCTGCAAGAAATGAGCGTTGAATGAGCGAAGAACACGCCTGTTAGCGCCCTCCGCGACGATCAGGAGCCGAAAGCGGTGAGCGGCGAACGCTCTGCTGCGAGCAGGCCACGCAAAATCGAAAGAAGGCGGGGGTTGCCCAAATTGTGACCAATTTACCCTCAATTCTTTCCCCTTTTTCCTCATCACTCCTTCCGATCTCAAAGGCTCCCCGTACCCACCAAGGCAAGAGACTGCGGACCTGGTCGGCGAGGCCGTGCAGTCGACGCTGGGCGGGTTCGAGGACGTTGTCGTGAGCCTTCGTCTGCAGGTGGGTTGCCACACGGCGGACGAGGCCTGAAAGCACAACGAGGATCAGCCGAAGAGAGGAAATAGAACTCACGCCTCACGCGGTCCTTCACGTTCGCGTCGGCGGGCAGCTCGCCCTCCTCGTCCGGCGGCAGTTGGAAGATCTCGTCGACCACGACGTCCGCGATGTCCAGCAAGCCGTTCACGCGCTCGTTGATCTTCTCACCACGTTTCTGCAGGTGGGTGGAAGGAAAACAAAAAGAACTACGAACCTTGGACAAGTTACGGTCCTTCTCCATGCTCGCCCACATGCTGTCTTGTATCGAGTGCTCGATTGCGACCATTCTGTTGCGTGTGCGGTGCAGCAAATCGACGCCGCTGGTGGTGACCCTTCTCCACGTGTCAAGAGCTAAAAGCATCGAGTAGAAAGGGCAGCCCAACAAGTCGAAGCCCACCTCGCTTGCCCAGGTTGAACACGCGGTCCGTGTGAGGGAACACGTGCTGCTCGTAGATGGGCGCCGCGTGCTGCAACGCGACGGCCACGCGGCTCTCCAAGCCGTCCATCGTGCGCTCCAGCAAGCCGAAGGACTTCTTTGTGGCGTCGTACGTCTCCTTGGCCTTCTGCACGCACCACAACTCGTTCGCTTTCTCGAAGGCCCAACGGAAGGCGGCGAAGTGCGCGTGCACGCCGCCCTCCCCTCCGCTCGTCGTACAGTAGGCCCCACTAAAGATCTTGCGGTTCTCGTTGATGTGCAGGCCGTTCGGTGCTCTCTGCCGGCCGTCCTCGTCGTAGGAGACCATCTTCAGGGCTTGCAGGTGGGTGTGCACTTGGCAATGCAGAAAAACTATCAGCGGGTAGAAGAACTTGCGGGCGTCCACTCGAAGGGCTGCAATGAAAGGAGTGAGCGGAGAAGAGCAAGGGGCGACCACGCGGCACGCCAACGCGCAGTGAAACGCTGTAACGAGTGCCTAAATCGAGGACGGCGTGCCTCGGGGTGGACGGACCCACGCGCGAGCCGCCGTTGAGGTTGCCGCACTGCCCGCCGAGCTCGGGAGTCCCCGCATGACCACAATCTCATAAACAGGCAGGTAGGCAGAGGTCGATGTGCAGTGCACGCGCGCAAGAGAGTGCATTAGAGCGAGAGAGGGGATGGAGCAAAAGCAAGCGGGCACAAGACGTTGTTTACGCACGCAATCCCGCCCACTGCTGTGCTCCCACGACCTTTGGTTTGTTGATCGAAAGTTGAAGTAAGCGAGGGCCTTTTGCCGACACCTCAACACAGAAGCAAATCATTTGAAACGCTTCACACGCAGCTCGGAAGCGGCAGAAAGCGTCCAAAGTGCCAACGATCGAAAGCCTGAAGCGTTTCGGCAGGAACTGCACCTTGGCGTTCAGCTGGCAGTTGGCGGGCGGGCAGTTCTTTGCGTTTGCGGAGAAGAGTGGGCAAAGCGGAAAAACGGGCGGATCAGCTTGGACAGCAGGCGAAACTCGGTGCTCTCCACTTCCAGGAGCAACAGCCGAGCGGCTTCCGCCCGACCGCCTCGTCCCATGCGAAGGACGCGACCGACGACTCGAAGGCGAAGAAAGCGAAAAGCGGGTTGAGCGATTGGATGATCGCGTTGAACTGGTGCGTCCCTCTCTTCCTCACCTGCTTGGCCGTGCTCGGCAATGCGGAAAGGCCGCATGAGAGTCGCCCGTTCACTCCACTCACTCGTTCTTATTGCAAAATTGCGGATTGAAGCTTATAAATAGTAAGTCATTCGCCCACAAGTGACCGCTCGCCTGCCTTCCGTTCATTCTCTCTTCTATTTCTTGTTGAAGAGGGTTTTGTGCGTAAATTTAATTCGTCGAGTTCTCGTCCACATCGTTCGCTTCTTTCGCGCGCACACAACGAGAAGTCACCCGAGCACAACGGCCAGGGAATTTCCGGTTCATCCACTAGCTAATCACACGTCATTCGAATAGCGAACGACCCGACGGTTCGCTCGACACAAGAGGCGCCTCAGACGCGCCTTGTGATCAGCGACTACGTACTGCGACCGGGGATTTTCCAGCTCGAGTGGTGACTCGGCTACAACTGCAAATGGATCACTTTGTTCGTTCTGTTGGCCAATCGTTTGCTCGAAGAAAGCGTCAGGCACGAGCGAGTGGATTGCGTTCGACCAAGCGGTTGATCGAGCGGCTGGTCGAGTGGAAGCTCCCGCTTTCTGCCGCCAGCCACCGTCTTCTCCTCCTTTCGGTGAACGCTGCGCCCGCCGCCACAACTCGCTGCTGTCACGATCAACGAGAACGCACCCCAGCAAGCAATTTCTTCAGCGCGCAAAAAGCTGCTTTCTGGACACGAGGATGCGAGCAATCCGTAGAGGCCGCCGTGAAGCGAGTTTTTGTTGCTTGATCGGCCGACCGGTTCGGTTAATTGCAGCGGGAAGAAGAAGGCGGTTGAGAGGGCGGGCTTGAAATAGAAAGCAGCCAAGGGGACACACGTCGACGAGTGCCCGCTTCGAATGGAAGCGGCTGAAGGCGGTCTTCTCGTCATCCCCCTCCTGCTCTGTCGACGTCTCGTCAGGTTCCACCCTTCTTGCAAAACGATCGATCCGCTCTCTTCGGAGTGTCGACAGAACTTTCGGGCCGTTCGATACGCTCGCCGCGCGGCCTCGCCGAGAAAGCAAACCGGTGGGCGACGTCCTCCGTCGAGCGGTCGCTTCGTGTTTCCCGTGAGCGAGCGGCTCGTTGGCTGCGGCGGGGCGCTGGCCGGTCGAATTCCAGCGGAGAGCGGCGGAGATCGGGAGGGAAAGAGCGGAAGAAGCCATGGGCAGCAAGGGATCGCTCGACCACTCGCTCGTTTCGGCGGGATCATGGCCGGCTGCGGTTGCTCTCAAGCGGGCCGCAGCACTCGTCGGCCGTCGATTAACGCGTTAATTGTTGGGATGCTCGCTGGTTGGGCATTCTTCTTTAAGTACGGTTCCCTCGGTCAATGATCAGCAACGCCGAAGCCGTGAGACTTCACGACAATCACTCACTATCATCTTCACTTCCGATCGGAACGAGCAGCTATGAGAGCGCCCGCAAAAGGGACCGAGGATCGCTAGGAGTGACCGAGTTGTGTCTTTCCCTTAGCTCTGCCTGTCGTCAACCAACGGTTGAAAGCCGAAGCGGGCATGCGGCAGCGAACGTGCTGCTCGATCGAAAGTGGTCGAAAGGTTCGTGTTTCCGTCATTTGAGAGCGAACAAGAGCCACAAACAAACTCCTCTGCCGTTTATTGCCGCAAGAGAAAAAAGGGGAACACAGAAAGGGACGTGGGGAGTGGCCTCAGCGACCGCTGCTCGTCTTGGTGGCCGGCGACGTCTCGGGCAACGTGGGCGGGTCGATCGGAAGCGAGGGCACTCGGTCGTCCGTGCGCACGTGGTGGTCGCAGGGGAAAATGGGCGTGCAGCAACCCTCGCAGCCCACATCCCAAGCGTCCTTCGTTTTGGCGGCGGGCTTCTCCTCCGCCTGAACGCACGAACGAGGAGGGCGTGAGAGGAGACGATCGGCGGAACCCACCGTCCGAAAGACCGACTTCGCCGGGTCCTCGCGCGTGGGGTCCCGTTCGGCATTCATGTTCTCCGACTGAATGGACACAAGAGTGTTGTGCAAGAGGAAGGGGAGAACTCACAGCAGGGCAGTCTTCCGTGCGAAGCTTGGCCTTGACGCGCGCCTTCCACCGCTTCGCCGGCTTGTGGGCTTGCGGCTTTTCGGCCTTGGGCGCCTTGTCGCCCGCGTCTTTCGAGCCGGTGGGCGGCTCCTTGGCCTCGGCGGTCCGCAGCTCGCCCGCCGCCGCCTTCTCGTCGCCGGCCAGCTGCTTCTTGTCCGCGGGCGGCTCGTCTTTCGGTTTGGCCGCCGCCGGACGAGGGCACGCGTCGACCGTAACGGGCAGGACGGGGGCCTTCGGAGCGGCCTTCTTCCGCCAGCACAGCTTCTTCGTCTTCCAGCAGTACAGGATGGCGAGCACCGTGCCCACGAGAGCAACGAGAGCGAGCCTGAAAGCAGGCGGCAGTGAGTGGAAGGCGGGCGAGAGTCACGAACACAGCGCCCACTCCTCCGATGATCCCAAGGACGAGAGGAGAGACTACCGGAACGTAGAGAACTGCGTTCTCCTGAAACGAGCGGAAGGATGAGGCACAAGGGAGCGGAACTCACGAAGAAAATCTCGATGTTGGGCGCTGAAGAGCCGCTGTACTCAAATTTCACTCCGATTGTGGAGTGAGTCGAGTTGATCTTCTCGAACGTTTTGGAGCAGCCAATCGTTTTGCTTTTAGATGAATCCTTCGAGTAGAGGTGCAGAGCGGTCGTATCCAGGCGGCCGTCGATGCGGAACCTCAGGTGTGTGCCTAAATTTGGTGCAGATCCGTTCCAGCCGTGCGAGTTTACCGTCAATTTCAAGGTGCGCAGGATGGTCCTTGTCGATCTCGTTGTTAACGCTCGCCTTATTGCTGCAGCGTTCGCCAAGGCTGACAAGGGATGCACCTCATTTGTCATCGGCGGATTTGGACGGGATATAGCTCATTCGACGCGTCTCGGCAAGACAAACAAAAGTTATTACTACCATTTTTGCCCAGTCGGCCGTCCAAAGCAGCTACGGCCCGCCAAACATTGCCGTCCGGGCTGACCAAAGGGGGGACCCTGTGTTCGAAACAAATTTTCTGTCGCTTTTCGGCAAAGTTGTGGGATAGGTTGTATTTTATGACCGATTTGAAAGCGTTGGAGTCATAAAATCATTGAAAACCCAGCCCTTGCCGCCCGCACCTTGCAGTCCGAATGTTGGGTCTATCGCTTCTGGACAGCCGATTAGTCGTCGTACAACCGTTGTCTTTCGAGATTTCTTTTGGAATCCGGTTTCTCATGTTGCGAAGGCCGTTAATGCCAAAAACCAGCCAAATCAAAGTCTTTTTAGTACACCAAACAGCCTGTCCAATCCATCGAAAAAGGCGACCAAAGGGGGTTGACCGCAAATTTTCGTCAAAAATTTCGATATTGAGATTTTGATATCAATCGATTCCCCGCATCAAACTGCATCGTTTAAAAGTTAAAATAAACATCAAAAAGCAGAACTTGTCGAGATAAACGTGTCAAAACGCAAAAAATCGAACCAGCATGGAAGTCAACCGTCTTCGCCACTCGGCCACGCCAACACAACGGTGGAAGGAAGAATGAGACCGTCTTGAGCACGTGTGGAAAATGGGCGGCTGCAGTGGCGAGAAAGCACTGCTAACTTTCACGCGCTGCATCTCCGTTTCACGGCCGACTGGGCAGCTAAAACGGGTAGATTCGGGATCAGCTCGTCGAGGCGCGCCGAATGAGCTATATCTCGTTCTGTAAGAGACGGGCTCGTCTCTTGCACTCTCTCTTCTCTTTGCCCCGCCCTGTTCAATCCGATTTAAAAGCCGCCTGCCCCGATGAATAAACAAGAGTCAAGCCGCCAGTCGTGAGCGAGCGAGCGGCCGGGCGGGGAGCGGGCGAGGGGGAAGACCGGCGGGCGAGGAAGCGAAAAGCTAGGAGTTTGTGGCACGAATGAGGAATCAACCTGGAATGACGGCTGGAAGAATGGGCAACCCCAGCCGATCATTTAACTGGTAGCAGCGAGTGAGGCACCACTCGATCCGGGCAGCTTAAAAGTGTCCAACTGCCCTTGTCCTCATTATTTTGTGCCCCACACTCCCGCGGGACGACTCGTTCGTGATCGTGTCTTGTCGGCGCGTTTCGAGTACCTACACGTGTTTGCGTTTGATTTCTCTTCGAGTGCAAATGCAAGCCGTGAGCGCAGAGATCCCGCGGGAGGTGACGCTCTTTTCTCCGCAAGACGCCAAATCGCCTCCGTTCGCCGCTTGTTTTCGAAACGATCGACGCGCGAAGACTCTCACACTTTTGATCTCTGGGTTCCAAATACCTCCGCAAGCTTTTTATAATCGGCTCGTTTTTAACCGTTTTTAGCACGCGAGTTCGTCGAGCCAGCAAGCAGCAGGTACTCAAGCCGGTTTGCACAGACTGACTGCAGCAGTCTCGCCGTCGTTTTCAATCGATTCTAATCATTCGGTCAAGCAGTGGAATGTTCCCGTCCACTTCTTTTGTTTTGTGCGCATGCCATGATCGAATTCCAGCAACGTCCGCATGACAAGCCATAACTCGTGTGCTGACATAAGTTCGCAATCCGGCCGGCAGAAGAACATGCGCAAGCAAAATGCCGCGTAAAGCGCAAGCTTCATGCCTTCTATTTGCGGTTCGCTGCAAGTTGTGTTCGCATTTGACGACGTGCACGTTCGTGGTTTTTGATCGCTTGCCCGTCCGCTCCGTTTTGCGACGCCGCAGTGGCCGGCCGAGCGCGATTTGACCGCAGACGGATGATTCACGCCGCTTTGTTCTCGCTCGCAGAAAACGAAAAGCGGGGGACACGCAAGCCGTCGATTTTCGTCGCCCGAAATCCGCATTCCGCAAAGCAAGCCGAGCAGGACGGCGGCGTCGACGCGCCCGAGAGAAACGAAGCAAGCGATCGAGGATCGTTTGCCCGTCAATTCGTCCAATTTCATGCCGCAAGACGACGAAACAACGGATTTTCGTCGTGTTGGATGTCAAAACGCACGTAAACATGCGACCTTTAAAAGTTATGTCCAAGTAAGCACAATCGCCTCAACGAGCTCGACTGTTCACATGCAGCACAAAGGAACATGCTCAAGCATTGCAGGCAGCAGACAGCAAGAGAACGACAAGCAGCAGCAAGCAAAATGTTTTTACTTTTCCCTTTCACGCAAGGCATAAATTCCAAGCGGTAAATCCAGGTAAGAAGCAGGAAATCCGTCCTTTTTTTTTCAAAAGCAAACGCGACCTAACTCAAACCCGCCGAGTATCTGAATTCTCGGCAGCAGGTCGTTTTTCCTCTAGTTTCTTTCCTGCAAGCTCAAAAAAAAAGCACACAAAAAAGGGAGAAGGAGGAGCAGGTCGAATTCAACTCCAACATCACTAATTCGTTTGGTTTCAGCCACGAATCGCCCGGTGATGGAGAACGGTGAAGATCCAGCAGCTGACCTACGCAATGGCCAGCACAAAGAGCAGCACGCAAACATCCGCTCCCGTACGAGATCCCGTCGTCGATGGTCAAGAGCCCAACGAATCTCCGCTCCAGTCATGCGTCATCCGAGCAAAGCAGCGTCTTCAAGAGCAATCAGACCAATTTGAATTCAATCAAGTCAACTCGATCACTTGTAACCTCCTCCTCATGTATGTAAACTGCTCTGCTTTCGTTAATCTCCGATGCAATGTATATTTTGTCCGCTCTTCTCACAGCTACTCCCACTCTCTCACAGCCTTTTAAACTTTGCTACTCGTTTCATTGAACGTCTGTCCTTTTGATTTCGCCTGGAGATGCATGATTCCACTCAAGCCCCTTCAAACAGCAAACCGCAAGCTGCGTTCGAGCACAGTTGCTTCAAGTGAACGTATGGAGACGTCCATTGTGAGTGCTGTCCATTTGGACCCCCACCTTGTGCAGGCAGTCACAAGAAGATTCCCTTTCAATGCCTTTTTCTCTTGAACTTTCGCTTCACAACAAGCGTTGAGCGAAGCAAGCAAGGCTGACCGCATTGCAAGTGTTTTTTTTGCTCGCCCTCCTCCATGCCTCGCTCATCTCTCTTCTCTGTCCTCTTTGGTTCGAATCGAGGACGATTCTATTTCCAAAAGGGGAAGGTGTAAGAGACGGGCTCGTCTCTTGCACTCTCTCTTCTCCTTGCCCCGCCCTGTTCAATCCGATTTAAAAGCCGCCTGCCCCGATGAATAAACAAGAGTCAAGCCGCCAGTCGTGAGCGAGCGAGCGGCCGGGCGGGGAGCGGGCGAGGGGGAAGACCGGCGGGCGAGGAAGCGAAAAGCTAGGAGTTTGTGGCACGAATGAGGAATCAACCTGGAATGACGGCTGGAAGAATGGGCAACCCCAGCCGATCATTTAACTGTTCAAATCCGCCGATGACAACTGAGGTGCACCCCTTGTGAGCTTGATCCTGAAACACCCGCGCGGTTGAGTCGATCGAGTAGAGGGACAAAGGCTTACGAGGAATCCTGGACAGTGCCGCTGGCCTCGATCTTGAACTTGAGCTCTTCGCCTTTCACGACCAGCGTCTTCTCGATCGTTTGGCATCCGTCGGTGCCCTTGAAACGCCTGAAACGAGGTGGGGATTGGACGAGCGAAGCGGAAAGGACGACGACTCACACGCCCGCACTCGTTTCCTGCACGCACACGTCCTGGCCGCCGTGGACTCCGAGCACGAGCAGCAGCAGGACGACGGCCGTCGAGCAGCAAAGCGGAGGGCACTTGGACGCGGGCATTGTGGACCGAGAGGAGCGAGGAGCGGGGGAAGCAGGAGGAGAGCACGAGAGAATGCACAAAGCAAGCAACTGGCAGCTCGCCGCTCTCCGAACGAAGTCGACCGCAAATTTGCGTGTGTGATGCAAATTCGGGCATTCAAATAAGCTCTGGCTATTCTGTTTGCTGAAAGTCGATTGCGTACCGAGAAAGAACGCAATGGGTCGAACGAAGAGTCCTCAACCTTCGTCTACAAACGAGTGACGGAGTGGCGACGGGCTTGCGCTACGAGTGGAAGAAGCGAATAGCTGGCGGACTAAAGTTTCAGAACGATGAGCAGTCGCCCGTCGTCGAAAAGAAGTCGGGAACGAGGCAAAACCCCGAGCGGATCCATGTCTTCGCCGACAAGCTGTTCGGCCGCCGTTTGGATGGGGCTGTCCAAAAGCGCTGCGAGAAACTCCAAGTGGATTTTCGGTAGTCGGCCGGTGATCACTGACTGCCGCCTCCGTCCACACGAGCAGAACGAATGAGAGGAGAGTCCGGGAGTCGGCGAATAAATGGTCGTCTGCTGCCTTCCGCTCCGCCTGCTCGTTTGATTCACGAGCCGAATGTCGCTCCAACCGTCACAGGAACTGCAGGGTGAGACGACAGTGTTATTCTCACACGAAAAAAGGCACAAAGACCATTTCACACGTGATGCTTGACTGTTTATTAGTGAATCCGATTACACCACGCGACACACAGCTTAGAGGGGGAGGGCGCCCGAGGAGCCGCCGCCCAGGGCGGAGAGCAGCGAGTCGAGGATCTTCTCCAGTTGGGGCAGGAGTTGCTGGACGAAGTCGAGCGGGAGGACGCCCGCGGGGATGCCGAGCAGTCCGGTCAGCTGGCCGAGGACGCCGTTCAGGATGTCGACCAAGCCGCCGGTGAGCTGCGTGACGTCGCCGAGGAGCGTGCGGAGGAGGGCGCCGAGGTCGTTGAGCAGATCGCTGAGGAGCTTCTCGACGGCTTTCAGGAGGCGCTGCAGGAAGGCGCCAAGGTCGACGTTCGCGGGCACGTTCAGCAGAGTGCGCAGCTCGTCCAGCAGGCCGCCCACCACGCCGTCCACTCCGCTGCCCTCCAGCGGCAGGATCGAATCGACGGTGCAGGTGAGTTGCGTGAGGACCGAGTCGAGGCGCGTGAGGATCGAGAGCAGCTGCACGAACTGGGCGGGATCGACGGTCGCCGGCAGGTTCAGCAGCTTCACGATCTTCGTGAGGGCGCCAGGTTGGCGGCAGCCGCCCAGCAGGCCGGTGACCTCGCCGACCACCGGCTGCGCGTTCCCGGCCGCGTTGTTCACCGTCCCGAGCAGCCCCGAGAGAAGGTCCTTCGTGAGGGGCTGGGCGGCCGTCGAGGCGACCAGCAGGACGAAGAGGACGGCCGTGCAGGAGCGGGTCATCTTTGGATTGCAGAGAAGAGAGGAGTGGATGGAAGAGTGAGTGAGTGAGTGGAGGATGTCGATTGCCTTCCGACTGTCGGCTTTTATACCCGCCGCTCCCCCGTTCGGCCGCTGTTCGGCCGCTTGATCGCCTGATTGCGATTCAAATCCCCGCCGGAAAATATTTGTGATCGGCGGATTGAAAAGCGGCGATTCGACCAAAACATGCTCCCTTGTTCGATCAAAACAGGCTGGCCGAGTGTTCACCGGAACAGACGGGCAGAATCGAACAACGGAGAAAGGAAAGAGATTCGAGCGGTGGCAATCCGGCGGCGACCACCACCGTCAAGACGCACGTCCGTCGACGCCTTGTTTCGATCTCCTGCGCCCGCTTGCAGCACATGAAGTCGCAGTCAGCAGTTTGGCTTTCATACCTCTTTTGTCACTCGCTTCCATCCGCCTTCTGCTCACCGCCTGCCGTTGGGGCGCCGAAAGGTGGCGCAAAGCGGCTTCTAATCGATTGCCAGAAACTTCCGAAAATACAATAGTTTACTCTCGATCATCGTAAAACAATAAGAAAACGTGTGAGTGAGGAGTGCCCGACGAAAGAAATCAATCGTCGTCAGAATCCGAGTCCGCGTTGAAGTCGAAGGGCTTGAAACGCTGCTTGAGTGACGTGGCGACCTTCGTTTCATCCTCCTTGGACAGGACGCACGACCGCCAGTTGCTCTTGTCCGGGCAGTTGAGGATCTGCTCGCCGGAGATCACCTGCAAGCAATCCGTCCATTGATTCGACCAATCCAATGGAAAGAACTCACTTCTCGAGCAAAATGCAGCGGAAAGCCGGCCATCGAGCGGGTGAACAGGCGGGAGCCGTCGGGCACTGAACGAACGAACGAAAGGAATGAGAAGCGGAAGGAAGACTTACATTCGCAGTAGAAGTACGCGTTGCCCTCGTTCACCAGATCCCACACGTTCTCCTCCTCCTTGACGAACGTGAACTCCAGCCCGTACTTGTCGCCCGCCTGCAGGAACGCGGCACGGAGGGCGCCCGTCTTCTCCTGCGGGCAGCCGATCATCTCGAAGGTCAGGTGGGAGGTCTTGTAGTTGCGCTCCCAGCACACGACGGCCATGTTCTGGTTGGCGCACATCAGCGTGAACGCGTCCTTGTACTTGACGACCTCTTCGCGCACTTGTGCACTTGCGGTGACCAGCGATTGCACGTGATCTGCAGGCATTCAAGCAGGAGATAGAAGAAAAGGAGAAGGAACTCACTGACTGAGAGCAGAAGGACGTGCTCGTCGCTCAAGCCGCCTTTCGGCAGCGCCATGTACACGCTGCTGCCCACGGCGACGACGAGGTGCCGCTCGGCCGTGTTGTTCGCCAAGCAGAACCAACAGTTGTCGGCTGAAAACAAGAGAAGATTGAAGGAAGACGGCCGACTGCTCACCGGGCATCTGCTCGAACTTCTTCTTGGGCGGCGGCCCGCCGTGATCGCCGCCCCGCCGACGACCTCGCCGGCCGCCGCCCTCCTGCTCGCCGTTCTCTTCGTCCGAGTAGTGAGTGGGATCGAAGAAGAACTGGCCGCCTTGCTGCTGCTCCGCTTGTTGTTTCTGCATCTGCCTGAAAGAAGGGAGCGGACTTTAGGTGGGGGATGGAAGAGAGTGCTTACAGCTGGACGTATTCCTGGAGGACGTCCATGTAAGGGAATTCCGTTGAGTTGCCCGGCTGCTTCGTGAGTTCCGCCCGGTCGAGTTTACGCACTGGAAACGAATAGAAGACTCAATGCATGAATTGAACTCACTTGGCTTGATCGAAAACGCGTAGATCCACTTCTCCTTGGCCTTGTTCCCGACGGCCGCCAGTCCGATGAAGCGGGTCACGTGTTGGGCGGCTTCGAGCAACACCCGGTGGTTGCGATAGGGCGACCGTTCGAAGTGGCCGCTCTTGCCCGCAAAGTGGTAGCGCGGCTTCAGGCCGGCGGCCAGTCGGGCAATGCTCTTCGAGCCGGGCGACTCGACCGACGGCTGATTGATCGAGTGCTTGCTCACGTCCGCCGGCCAAATCGACGTGAGCAGCACGTCCACGCCGAGGAAGCCCGATTGCGTGCGGATGGGCAGCAGGAGGTCGTCGATGTCGTCCTCCACGAACTGGAAAGCGTTCGAGGTCTGCCCGTCGATGCCCGAGCAGTAGCCGATGTTCAGGCCCTCGGCCGTGTAGAAGATCCCCTTCCGGCCGAGGTACGTGATCGAGGGCGTCAGTTGGGCGCCGTCCTCCGGGTAGTAGGCGGCCGTTGAGGGACAGCACGGGCCTGCAAACAAAAGGAAATATGAGTTGAAGGAAGGAACGAACCGAGGATGTAGGCGGGGACGGGCAGCTCGTAGTCGCCGTCCAGGAGTTTCTTGTTCTCCTCGTCGTTCGGCCCGAAGAACTCGCCCAGGCAGAAGAGGAGCTCGAACGGGCCGTTCTGTAAGCGAGTGAATAGAATTGAGAGGATTGAGAAGGGAGTACCTTCGAGTTGATGGCGGCGATCCGCTTGACGAGCATCCCGAACTGGCCGTTCACGTCGCCGACGGCCAGGCACTTGATTTCCTTTTGGGCCATTCGAGCTGAAGTCCAGGGATGTGCGGGCTGTTCATCGATGAATCGAAGGTAGTCGGGAGAGGGCAGTAATCACCCCGTGGAGCAACAATCAACACAAGAGAAAGGAAAGAGAGTGAGTTTATTCGTGTGAATCCTTGTGCTCAGTCGTGATCCTCTTTTGTGCGGCCGGGACACGCCGTCCGCAGCTCCTCGTCGTTCTTATAGGCGCACCCGCACCACAAGCAGTAGAAATGTCGCTCCCGCACGTAGTCGTCGACGATCGCGAGCCGTTGGATCAACTCGTCTTCCTCGAGTTCGTCGAGCGGGTCCTCCGGTTCGGCTTCTTCGCCGTTCGAGTAGAAGTGTTTGTACACGACCTCCTCCACTCGCATCCGCTTGAGCGGTAGGGGATCGTCGGCGCTCGAAGTGGAGGGTTCCGCTCGCCGGTGGACGGGCCACAGGTGCGGACGGTCGGGCTTCTGGATTCCCGCACTGCAACACAAGGAAGTGAGAAGAAGCGAGTGGCTGGACTAACCGCAAATCCAAATCCTGGCAGGCCTTGCGCGCCTTCACGATGTCGCCAATCAAAACGCGGCTGAGGGCGACGTTTCGCTTCCGTTTGCGGAAATCCTCGGCCAGCTCGTCCTGCAAACGCTCAAGAATTCAATAAAAATTCGAGGAAACTAACGGATTTCTTCGCCCGCTCCTGCATCTGCTTCATGTGCGCCTCGCAGCGCTCCTGCTGCTGCTCCTTCTGCATCGTCTCGTGGCCGAGGCCCGTGCGGCTCAGCTTGATCTTCAGGTCGATCGGCTCGTGCAGGCGGGGCTCCGCTGCGGCCTCCTCGCCTTCGGCTCGCGGCTTCCCGATCGCCATGCCCGGCTTGAAGCCCATCTTGGCGAGCAGGTTGAAGCCCTTGTTCGTTGCATCCACCGGCTTCGCGAGCGCCTCCTGCCGCCGCTGCGCCTCGAGCTCGTGGCGCGGCAGTGGGCGGGCGGCGGCGTCCCGATTCGCCGAAATCCGCAGCTGCCGCTGGTGTTCGCGGCTTTTCGAGACTCCTGCAACAAAACGAAGGAAATCAAATGGACTGGAAGGGATGACCGACCTGGCTTCACGTCCGGTATGTGCAGGTTCATGTAGTCGTCCTCCGAGTCGCTCATTTTGTTCTATGGGACGGAAGGATTGGGAAAGACGAAAGAATTCGGCAGCAATGCCGGCTATTTTACTCGACAGGAGGAGAGTTGTCTCAATTCTCGGCGGGGTGTCGACTCTTGACTGTCCAGTTGTTCTTTCCTCTGCACTGCAGTAATTTCATTACTTTTGGTGTCATCCGTAGACCGTCTCGTGTTAGCGTTTCCTGTTCCCATCCGGTCAAACCAAGCAACATTTCAAGACGGCACGAACAAATGAAGCGGGAACTTCCGCTCCACTCGCATCTGCAGCATTCCTATTAGTTGTTGGCAACAAACACAAGTGCATCCGAATGGCAATAGAAACAAATGAACGAGGATGTTCGCCGGCAGTCGTTCATTTACGGACTGCTGGCAGCGAACAAAAAAGCTCGGAGGAAGTTGGCCGTTTGCCGCCGAATTTTCCGCTCGATCGGACTTCCGGTCGGCCGGCCGGCCGGCGACTGCCCGCCGTTGACCTCCGGCTTCACCGAGGCGGTTTTTCGGCCGCCGTCCACTTCATTCCTTCGGCCGACGATGAGCGCGACGACTCCGACGCCTCCGTCGGCGTCCAATTTGAAGTCCAAATACTACCAGTTTCTCGAGGCGTTGTGCACGGCGAATGGGATCGAAATCCAGAGCCTGAAGAATGGGGCGATCGAAGTGGACGAGTTGGAGATGTTCTTCGGCGGCCTGCCCGCCCTCATCGGCCTCCGCTATTTCGACAAACTGCGCGTGCTGCGGCTCGTCAGCCAAGAGGTCACGAACCTCCAGCCCCTGGCCGAAGTTGCGGGCAGTTTGGAGGAGCTGTGGATCTGCGAGGGCATCCTGAAGGATCTGAGTGGACTGGAGGCCTGCACGCAGCTGCGGCGGCTCTACTTGTACGACTGCCAGATCGTGGACGGCTCGCCCCTCGCTGCTCTCACTTCTCTCGATGTCCTGTGGATTCAAAACAATCAGTTGCGGAGCATGGAGGTGAGCGAATAGTTCTTTCAATCTTTGCTCCATTTGCACCGTTTATTCGTCTCGTTTGTTTCAGTTCCTCGACTCGCTTCAATTTCTGACGATGCTGAAGGCGGGCGGCGAGCAGCTCACGGATGCCGGCGAGTCCTCTCGGTTCTTTTGATCAATTTCCTGCCGCTTTCAGTCGCGTTGAGCGTGGAGAAGTGGCCCACGAAACTGCAGCATTTGGATCTGGACGGGAACCAACTGACTTCACTCAAGGCACTCTTCTTCGACTTCAAACAATCGTTGATGTGAGGATTGCAGAGCCTGCTGCACGTGTGCGGGTGCGAGGTCGTCCGCTACCTCGACTTGTGCTCCGGGCGGTACGCGCCCTCCCGTTTGTTGCGGGACGACCGGCAGACCGCGTGGTTGGCGTTCCACTTCCCGTTCCTCGAGCACCTGAACGGGGACGCCGTGCAGGAGAAGTTCCTCACTTGCAACACGGTCCTCTCTTCTCTCCAATGAAGACCAATCGAGTGGTTGCAGACGATCGCCGAGACCGCGTGGTTCGACGAATTCAATCGATCGGCCAAGGCGGAACGGGAGCTTTGGATCTCGCTGGCGACGATCGAGCGCAACTTTGCGAAGATCACCGAAAAGCTCACCTCCTTTCTGAACTCCCTCTCGAAATCCGCAAACTCGGTGACGAAACGCGAAGGTCGGCGCGAGTTGGCCGTCAAACTGCAGGAACAAAGCCAACTGCGGCTGAAGACGTTGAAAAAAGTCAAGAGTGAGCATTGCTTCTTGGGTTTCCTTCTCATTGGTTGCAGTTGCCCTGGTCGAATACGAAAGAGCAATGTTCACGATGGCCTCTTACATTCTTCCTTCGTGGCGGTTGGAAAGCGTAAGGAATCGCTGCATTCGAGCTACTCAAACACAAGTCTTCAGGCCTACCAATCGCCCCTGCGGGAGTTGAATCGAAACGAACTTCAAACACTCGAAGACGTCCTCCAATCTCATTGCGAGAAGAACGACGAGCCGCGAATTCGCGTTCGCTACGCCCTCACGTTCGTCCTCTCAA
Organism: Aphelenchoides fujianensis; assembly: GCA_024699865.1. Taxonomy (NCBI): domain Eukaryota; kingdom Metazoa; phylum Nematoda; class Chromadorea; order Rhabditida; family Aphelenchoididae; genus Aphelenchoides; species Aphelenchoides fujianensis. The sequence goes on along the minus strand of JAMPIO010000189.1, from coordinate 121,862 downwards.
GCGGGGAGTTGGGACGAGCGGAAATGGAGGCCTGGTCGCACGCCGAGTGCCCGAGCGGCGGCCTGTGGAATCTGCGCGCGTTGGTCGAAATGTGCGATCGGCGGCTTACGGTCGACTACTGCCGCTCGTTGCGCCTCTTCAAGGACATCCTTCCGCTCTGCAACAACGCCCAGAATGCGGTCCGTTCACTCGAAACAGATCTCAATTGTTCTGTTTGTTGCAGGAGTTGTTCGTGTTGGCCCCGTTGCTGCGGAAAACGACCGTGAAGCGAACGCTGGGCGGCGACGAACCAAAAGCGAAACAAAACGACGAGGTGGCCAATGCGAACGTGTTCGAATCTCAAGGTCCCCCACATTCTTCTTCATGCAATCAATCAAATAACGGCTGCAGGGAACGAGAAGACGACGCCGTGGGAGCAGCTGGAGTTGGCGGCCGTCTGCTTCCTCGAACTCCAGCGGACGGCTCAAATTCAATTCGAAGAGCTCGCGAGTTGGGCGACCTTCGACGACCGCTTCAGCGAGCAGCTGAAGAAGCTGAAGGAAGTGGGCATCGACCTGAAGCTGGAGAAAGCGGCCGTTCCGCTACCGGAGCAGGAGTCCGTCGACGCCGAGGGCGCGGAGGAGGGCGGTGAGGCGGCCGCCGAGAGCACGACAACGAGCAAACCGCAGAAGTCGTGAGTTCGACGACACGAGCAATCGATTTAATCGAGCTTCATTGGCAGAAAGGAAGGGAAGGCTGTCGATTATATCGATGCGGATCTCGCGACTTGCCGCTGGCGAACGAAAGTCCCGTGCTGGAGCGGCAAGCAGCTGAGTTTGCGGAACGCCCTCGAGCTCACGATCGCTTACACGCGAGCGGCCACTTCGTTTGACAAGGCCGAGTTCTACGCACGTTCTTCTCATTCATTCCATCCAATTAACTCTCCGCTTGCAGCAACACGTGAGCTGCTTGGATCTCTCCGACTGCAAGCTGCAAAAGCTGGACGGGCTGGAGTTGTTGTCCAACCTGCACTGCTTGTCGCTGGCCGACAACCGGCTGACGAGCGTGAAGAAGCTGAAAACGCTCCAAGGCCTCACCTTCCTCGACATCAGCGGCAATCAGATCGCGAAGATCGACGACCTCCCGGCGATGATCAACGAGCTGCGCGCTTCTCGCAACCTTTTCTCTTGCTTGGGATTCTGCACCAAGCTGCAGGCAACCAACGAGAACCCTTTGCTTTCAATCAAACGTTGTTGCTTGCAGCTGCTCACTCGCTTGCACGTGGCCAAGAACAAACTCCGCTCGTTGAAGGGCATCGAGCAGTCGAAGTTGCTGCAAATCGTGATCGCTTCGGACAATCAAATCAAGGAGAAGACCGAAGTGGAGATCTTTGCCGTGAGCTCACAATGCTGCTTCGTTCACTGTTCTTTCCTTTTCAGAACTTCCCAAAGTTGTGCCTTGTGGACCTGAGCGGCAATCCGGCGGCCGAAATCGAAGGCCATCGGAAGCGAGTGCTGTGCATCGCCCAGAACCTCCTGTACATCGACTTCGACAAGATCCCCGTGGAGGAGCGGCATCATGTGTTCCGCAAGAGCGGAAAAGTGCTCACGTTCGAGCTTATCGAGAAGCTCGTGCCCGAGCTGGAGGCCGCCACGGCCTTGAACCTCAACGACAACCAATTTCAAATGATCGCGTTGGACCGAACGGCCACTTCCAAGTCCGCACTCCCTCTCTTTCAATCCATTCAATCCTTTGCAGACTCCAACACATCACCGAAGTGGACCTGTCGAACAACGAGCTCGAGTTTTGCTACGAGATCGTCGAGTTGCACGCGCTGAAGCGACTGAACCTCGCACGCAACCAGCTGGTCGCCCTCTGCAGCTCCGATTTCGGCGGTGGCGGGAGTGCCGAGGCGGAGATCCTGCCAGAAGTAAGCAGTCGACACTTCATCCACCAATCGTTTGTTTCTTGCAGCTTGAGGAGCTGGACCTTTCGTTCAACAATCTCAACTGCCAGTCTTTGTCCCGCATCGGGCTGGAGAAGCTCTCCAATTTGCGGTGGTTGAATCTCCGGGGGAACGTCATGCAACGGTACACTCCCGGCTCTTTCTTTTTACTCTTTTTTGCAGCTTCGATGGAGCGCAGTTCGACTTCCCGAACCTGCAGCACGTGGACGCGAGTCAGAACGAAATCCGCGCGATCCGCAAGAAGACGATGAGCCACTTGTTGGTGTTGAACTTGGCGGACAATCGGCTGAAGGAGCTGGACGGTCTGGAAGCGCCGCGACTGCGCGAGTTGAACGTCGCCAACAATCGGTTCGTCCACTCCTTCTTTTCATTCGTCCAATCGATGATTGTGTTGCAGGATCGGCTCGTGTGCCGCCCTGAAGAATGTGAAGAGCATGAAAGAGCTGAAGACGTTCAACTGCACGGGGAATCCCGTGACGGAGCGCCGCGTCTACCACGACTTCATTCGAAGTTCGCTGAAGTCGTTGGAGGAGTTGGACGCCCAGACGGTGCAACGAGAGGCCGCTGCCGTGGTTGGCGGCGGACCCGAAGCGCTCCAATCGACTCAAAAGAACCCTGCTGGAGACCTCGTGCCGGCCACCACCGCCGTCCTGCCGCCAATCGTCAAGTTGGCCAACCAGCAGTCGTGAGTCCTCTCCAACGCAAACAATCAATTGCATTCCTTCGCCCTTGCAGCTCGGATGTGAAGCGATTCCACGCCCTGCTGCAAAAGTGGGCTCTTTTCTTCGATCGATCACTCCCGACTGTTCCTTGCAGATCGAAGACGACGTCCACGTACTCGCGGTCGCTCCGCAGCGAGCAGTCGGAGGACGAGCTCGTCGTCGACTTGCTGCCGGCGCCGCGCGCCCACTCGCCCGCCACGAACGAACGCCGCCGGTCGCTCGCGAACGCGCAGCTGCGACGAACGAAGTCGGCCGTCAACTCCTTCTTCTTGCCGAACCGCGTGGTCGTTTCGTCGAATTTCGTGATTGCTGGCACTCGGTTCGTCGGCCCCAATCGATTTCATAGAAATCCTCCCCGTTTCAGGGCGGTCAAACACTTCCGGCAGTCCTGATCGGATCGTCGTTTATTCTTTCGTTCGGACTCCCGCTTCACGCGCGTGCAATAAACAACAAACAAACAAGCAGGCAACAGGACGAACGAAAGGGAAGAAAAGGATTGCGAAGAATGGACGGGAGGGAGAGTGCGATCGATTGGGGAGACAAGAAAGGGGAGGATGGTGAGAATTCCTGACCATGGGGGGATTGAGCAAACTCGAAAGAACTGAAAGAAATAAGGCCAAATGGAATCGAAGAGTAAGGCGCTTGTGTATTCACGAAATCGTAATGGAAGTACCGGAGAACAAAACAAAAGGAACGAAGGAAGGAAAGAAGGAAGGAAATGAAGGGGCATGGGAGTGAACGAACAATCCACTCGTTGGCCGTTCACTGATTCAAACACACGGGTCGTCCGGAGCTCTCGACGTAGCCTGCAACCAAAAGGATGACTGAAAGAAGACGTGGTCGGGAACTCACTTGCAAGCAGAAGGTCGCGCAGCTCGGGATCGACGGCGCCGGTCGCCTTGCGGCTCTCCATTTCGGCGCGATGTTTGAGGTCGAAGTTGATGGCCGAGAGCGTGCGCTTCCGGAGGCCAAAGCGAAGACGGGGGATCGTTTCTGCAAGCGAATGGTCGAAAGGGGAATAAATCAATGGTGTGCGTACTCGGGAACGGCTCTTTTTCGTCTTCATAGAATGTGTCCACGTAACGGCCGCTCGTTGCGAGGGCGTGCTTCAGGATCCGCCGACTGGTGGCGCTCAGATCTTCTTGGTCTTGGAACTAAACGAACAACAAACAATTCAGATAAAACAAGAGAAGGAAGACGCACCTTGGCCGCACTGACCAACTCGTGCTGCAGCTGCTCGTAGTCCCGTCGAGTCGCTTCGAGCACGTCGCCGAAGAGCGCCTGCTGGAGGTTGGCGTCCCACTGCTCGACGCCCGTGTCCTCGAACACGTCCCTGCAAGCAACAAATGAGCAGTCAATCGATCGATCGGAGAGAGGAACCCACTTGTAGAGGACGCGGGACTCCGGTCGAGGGAAAATCCGCACGAAATCGCCCATCCGCTTCTCCTCTCGCTTGATTTTGTTGAGGAAGAGGGAGAGGCGAGCGTTGTATTGCTCGTTCTTCTTGCTGGCCGTGTACGCGATCTGAACTCGCAGGAAATAAGAAAGAGAAAGACAGGAGAGGACTCGCCTTCGTGCTCTGCTGTGCCCGCTTCAACTTGGCGGCGCGGAGGGTGGGGCGTCGTTTGGAGTAGACGCCCGGCTTTGTCGTTCCGTTCACTCCCGCCTTCGCCCCATCGCCTCCAGCTCCGCAGCGAATGTCGGTGCCCGAGTCGACGGTCGACGGGCTCGCGGAAGCCGAGGAGGCGGCGACGGACGTCGAGGAAACGGCCGTGGAGAGTTCGTCGATCGGATTCCTCCTCGACAGGATGTACGATTTGTTCAGGACGTTCCTCTCGGCCACCAGCGGCAAACAAATCAGATTGAGCAGGTTGCAGATCAGATGGCTCTTGATGATCGAATCCAACGGCGCGTCGCTGGAACACACTCGGAATTGAAGAGAAGGCGGAAGGAAGGAGACGAACCAGGCCAACGACGGGGACAAATTTACTTCAAGGAGCCACGGTTTCAGGTTGGCGTCCACGAGCACGTCGAAGCCGAACAGCTCGAAGCAGGAGTTCGGGTTGATGTTCAGCTTGCGGCACGAGGCGGCAACGACGCGTTGGACGGAGAGGAGCGTCTTGATCACAAGGTCCTCGATGCGGACCATCAGGAGCTCCACATCGACGCCGTCCTTTTTCATCTGGCGCAGCATTCCGCTCAGCGTCCACTTGTGGCCGCGCGACTCGGAGTCCGTCTCCGTGTTCCTGCAGACAACCGAAGCTCAATTGATCGTTGTAGATTGAACTCACTTGATGAACTTCTCGGAGTTCTTGTGCAGCGAGTAGTTCGTGAGGCCCGACTCGAAGGTCTGACCGTCGAACTCGTTCGTGTAGTCGTCCACCGCGAAGCGAGCCAATCCGTCCGTGTACCTGCGGCAAGAAGAGGAATAGACGAACGAATTAAGAAAGGACTCACATGTAGGCCATCAACGGGTAGAACGAAGTGACGGCGACGTAGATTCGCAGGTCGGACTTCTTGTTCTTGATCAAATACGGATTGTTGATGTATTTGGAGATCAACACTTTGTCCGTGTCGCGGATCTCGTCCACCTACAGCCGATCGATGAAAAGAATCAAGGGAAGAGTGCCCACCTGGTCGGGATCCGTGAGGAAGGCGATGTTTCGTCCCCTCGAGCCGCTGGCCGGCTTCAGGATGTACGGCGTGTCGCCGCGGCCCTTGCTCGCCGCGATCGCGTCCTTCAGCCGCTGCCGCTTCTCTTCGGACATGGGCGTGCTGTAGGATTCGGGGACCTGCAACATGGAAGAAGATTGAATGAATGCAAGGACAGAAGGGAACTCACGAAATCGAAGCCCACTCCGTACTGGGCGCGTGCTCGCGACAGGTGGATGTAGAGCTCGTCTTTCTTCGTGATCAGAAAGCTGCGCGGGAAGTGGTTGATCCTCTGCCTAAACAAACGCAAGAATAAGAAAAGAAGGAAGAGAGAAACGTGCCATGATCGGAGTGCTCGCAGCGAGTGGGCGTTCAGGTGGGTGTTCGACCAGAAGAGGTTGAAGTTCGGGTTCTTCGCGGAGCACTGGACGAAGCCGTACGCAAAGAGGATCGCCTTCACCAGTCGCGAGTCGCTCTTCAGCATCTTGAACGTCATGTTGTACTGCGTGCCGACCGCCGTGAACTCGTCCGGCTGAAAGCGAGCGATTCGCACGAATTTCTGCAAAAGCATGGACTCACTCGATCGCTCTCCTTCACGGCGTGCTTCAGCGCCTCCACGTCGAATGTCATGAACTGAAAGCACGAAGTAAACAAGGAGAATCGATGGAAAGACGTGAACAAACCTCCTGCTCGTCGTGCTCGCCGTCCTCCTCGTCCGGCTGCTCGTCTTCGGCCTCCTCGGCGGACGACTCTTCGCGCACTTCGTGGACCTCGGCGGCCGTCATCGCGCGAGCTGAAATCCACGGGATGAAGGCGGGAGTGGAGGGAAGGCGGAGGGCAAAAACCACAACGTCGCAAACGAACGAAACGCGTCGGCCGGAAACAAACGCCGGCCGGCCCAACGGAAAGCCGCCAGCTGACGCCCCCGGTCGGCCGGCCGCCTTTCGCACGTTCGATCCTCAAATCATGACTCTCGCCCCCCGCTGGAGGGCCGATAAAGCCGAACAAAACGCAGGTGGTCGACGAAATCAGCCGCTCGTTCGTTCCGCCGCGGCCGCCAGACGCCCTCGAGTTTGAACGCGGCCGGCAGCCTGCACTCGCCCGCCATTTTGCTCGCTTTAGGGAGAGTTCGCGCCTTTGGCCTTCTGCAACACGTCTGTCTGCACCCAACGCGTGGACGAGGAGTCAACGAAGGACTTGTTTACACGTGCAGGAGTAGGGTTCAAAAAGAGAATACACAATGACGATAATTTACAACGCTGTGCAGTCGAATTAGACGAGTTCTTTGGCAATCAATCGGCTAAACAGCTTCACTTAATGGTGTTCTTTCAAAAAATCTTCGTGTTGCATTAAAACCCGTCTATGAGTTGTTTTTGCAACGTTCTCTCCGTTGTGGGGCTTACTCGGTTTTTCGTTGTTCGCAATGAGACGATCCGGAGGTGCGTTTGGAACGAGGCAATGCTTCGTTTTGTGGAAAAGAACAACTTCTTATGAATTCAACACCAACATTACTCCTGCTACCGAATCCCCAGCCATCTAAAGTGTAATCATTCGGTTTCACTTGTGGCCGCTCGCTTCCGACGAGCGCTTCTTTCTTCCCACTTCTGCCAGCCGTCCATTCCTTCCGGCCAGCCGGCGGGTGAATGGCGGGATGCTTTTTACAACCGGCCACTTAAGAAAATGGATTTCTGTTTGATCGTCCCGACCGACGGGCGTGTGGAGAAGCGCGCATTAGCGCCCCGCCGACCAATGGATCGAACATCCTGCACGTTCGACGCCGAGTGACGCCGACCGGCCGGCCACTCCGGGCGAGTTTATTCCGACTACGCAATCAATCACGAGACAATCGACGGGGAGGGGCGAGTAAGTGGGCGGGCGAGCGAGCGGGGAGTAAGTGGGTGGAAGGAGATGAGATTTGAACCAATTGGGGAAGGAAGGACGGGGCGACGAGCGACGAGTATGGCATCCAATTCGAAGACGAAAAGAAGGAAGAAGTGCACGTGTGTACGAGAAATAAATACGAACAAGACTGAGAAGAAGGAGAGTAAACCGTTGGGTGTTGTTCTCAGCGAAGACCATCAGTACGTACAAAACGGAGAGAGAATTAAAGTTCGTGTGGATCAACGGGCGCGCTCAGAGGAGGCTGAAGTGGGACTGGACGTGTTGGAGCTCCAGCTCCAGTTTGCTCATCTCGCGCATTTGAAACTTTTGGATCTTCCCGGTGACGGTCATTGGGAACTCGTGCACCTGCTTGAAGAGGATGTACTTCGGGATCTTGAACGTGGCGATCTGCAATCAAGGAAATGAGGAGTTTCTTGGAGAAAAGAGCGGACTTTTTCCCGGCAGAAATCCTGGATCTCTTGTGCGGTGACCGTGTGCTCACGATTAAGGCGAATCCACGCGCAGACGGCCTCGCCGAACCGCTCGTCCGGGACGCCGACGATCTGAACACACAAGAGGGCAATGAGGAGGGGGGTGTTCTCCGGTCGACTCACTTGAACGTCGTCCACGGCCGGGTGACGCGAGAGGAACTGCTCGATCTCCGTCGGGTAGATGTTCTCGCCGCCGCGGACAATCTGCGCGCGTGCACGTGAATTATTCAGGCGCCGGCCGCTCACCACTCACCATGTCCTTTAGCCGACCAACAATGCTCACCGTACCGCCGGCGTGCATCACGCCAATGTCCCTGCAATTCTCCTTCCATTAACGAAGTTGAATGAGTGGAACAAACCCGGTGTGATACCACCGGTCGGCCGTGATCTCGCGCGTCTGTTCGGCCTGCCAGTAGCCGCGCATCACCGAGTAGCCCCGCACGAGCACCTCGCCGCGAGTGCCGCGCGGCACGATGAAGCCGTGCTCGTCGACGATCGCCGCCTCCAGATGGTCCAGCACATGGCCGACGTTCTTGATCCGATCCAGCGGGTGGTCCTCGAGGATGGACATGAAGGAGACGGGCGACGTCTCGGTGGTCCCGTAGCACACGACCAGGTCCTTCATTCCCATCTGATTGACGAGCCGCTCGCACAAGTCGACCGGACAGGGCGCTCCCGCCACGATGCCCGAGCGAATCGAAGAGCAGTCGAGGTGTTTGAAGTCGTCGTGGTTGAGGAGATCCAGGTACCTGAACAGACGAGATGAAAGGGAGAAAGAGCGGAGAGGACGAACATGGTGGGCGTTCCGTAGACGGCCGTGCACTTCTCCTCGTGAATCGCGTACAGCGTGGCGGTAGGATCCCAGGAGGGCGCCGGGAAGACGCACGTTTGGTTGAAAATCAACGCCGCCAAGCTGCCCATCACGCAGCCGAAGCAGTGGTAGAGCGGATTGGGCACGCAGATGATCGTTCGCTGAACAAACCGAGGAGTGTGTGGGCAGAAAAAGCAGTCCGCTTACCGCCAAGTGGTACCCCGCCCGACGGCCCACAAAGTACGCGTTGTTGACGATGTTGTGGTGCGTGAGCGTGGCGCCCTTCGGCTTTCCGGTCGTTCCCTAAAGAAATGAGTCAAGAAAGGGAAGGGAGGAGCGAGCAAGTACACTCGTGTACTGAATGTTGGCCGCGTCGTCCGGTTGGATCACCCGTTGGCCCATGCGGCGCCGGTCCTCGGCCGTGCCCATGCCCAGCACATCGCTGTACTTCCACGCGCCTCTGAAACACTCCGCAGTGATCACGTGCACTCTTCGTGTCCCCCAGTGATTGAAGTGTTGCCTTCTCGCACCGAACGGAAGCCGCTTGATAACCGCGCCTGCGAACTGATAACTTTTGATGGATCACACCATTTTTCATCGAGCGAGCGAAAGCGAAAGCAGCGAGGTGTCAATCCCGCACAACATTCGAGCTGTCGGCCCCAGAGAGCACTCACTCACCGGTAGGCCTTGCCGTCCACCGAGTCGAAGATGATCAGCTGCTTCAGCTTGGGGAACGCATTCGAATTCAGGTTCGATTTGCCCTCCGCATGCTTCGGGAGGTCGGGGATGACGTCGACGAGCGTCTTGTAGTAGTGGGAGCGCTTGAAGTGGGGCGGCGCCAGCAGCGCCTTGATGCCGACCTTGTCGATGGCGTAGCTCAGCTCCTCCGTTTTGTACATGGGATTCACGTTGACGAGAATGAAGCCGCCGAGCGCCGCCGCAAACTGCGTCACGATCCACTCGTAGCCTGAACACGGAACGGTTGTTCGTTAGGAACAAGAGCGACGCCTCACAATTCGGGCTCCAGATTCCCACGCGGTCGTCCTTCTCCAGCCCCAAATGCGTGAGACCAAGCGCCAATTTCTCGCTCTGTAAGCGGCCGTGCGGGTTCCGCATTAGCAGACGGTCGGCCGGGGAGGACTCACGTCTTCGAACACTTGCCGGTACGTGCGCCGCACGCCGCCGTCCGCCTTGAAGATGACGAATTCGCGGTCCGGATGCTGCAATCGGCACTGATTACCCGCTCGGTTTCGAGAATAACTCACCGTCTTGGCGGCCAAGCGAAGCCGCTCGCCGATCGTGTCGAAGAGCAGCGGGTGGGTGGACGCGCCGTGCACGTAGCTTTTGCGAACGCTTTCCTCAATCATCGCCGCTCGTTCGGTTCGTTGCGTGTGTGTGATTCGTCGCGCGATTGCGCAGTCGCAGGGACCCAACTGAAATCCACCGATGAGTTTAACAAGCAGAACGAGAGAAAGAGGATGGAGTGAACACGAATCGCTGAAAAGAAAGAGCTTTAAATCCCGTCCTAGAGGCGAAAGAAGTGCGTAAATCGCCCGTTTTGGACGCCAATCAGGCCGCACGGCGGGTAATCGAACGGAAAAGTGCGCAATTGGCGCCCCCGGCCGCTCGTTCGGTTCGTTAAACAATCCACGGGGCTACGGTAATCGAGCGAACGAACTGCTCGCTCGGTCCCCAAAGTGCAGCCGGCCGGCCGTCTCCAGGAGCGCGGATTGCAGGCGGCTTGTAAAAACGTCAAACGCGCAGCGAAGCGAACGGCCGCGAGCGAGCGGCGGGAAGCGTCGAGAATCGCCGCCCGTTCGGGAACGCCGGCCGGCCGCTCCGCAAAGTGGGGCGAGCAAAAAGTGGGCGGGCCGTAGGGCAACGGCGAGAACGGCCGGCCGATGCGCTTCATCTTTTCGCCGCCGCCGCCCGCCGTCCGACTGTTGCGGTCGAATCGATAAGCGCGGCGGACGGCCGAACGGACGGGCGTGAGGCGTCAATGCGATCGGAATCCCGAAGGTGTGGAGCAAAGTTCGGACGCTTCCGTTCTTTCACCTCCGCCGCCCGTCCTTCCTTCCTCCTTCCTCCTCCGGCCCTTTGCGAGTGTTATCACGCACGCATTTCTGCAACGTCCGAAAAATGCAGGCCGAATTGGAGGGCCGAGAAGGCAAAGAACGCCGCCGAAAAGATGGACGATCGGCGGGCGAACGAGAGGACAAAAATCGAATCGAAAACAAAACAACTTCAAGAAGCGACGGAGGCTTATGAAACGCGATGAATGCCGCTCATTCCGCCCGCCTAACCTCGCCGCGCGTTCAACGTCACACTCGCACCTCACGGCGACGACCCGCGCGCTAGCTGATGGCGGCCGTTGATAAGTCGGGCCCCGCGTCCGCTACGGCGCCCGAGTTGCTGCGCAGGTGAGTCGTCGGCGGAAATGAGCGAGTTTTGATTTCGTGGGGTTTCGTCGTCGCTCCCGCCGCCCGCGCTTATCGCGCGACGGGCATCTCGGCGCGCCGTTCGGCGGGCTTCTGGACGGCCGGCGGTCGCGCACTTCGCCGTCGAACACAAACAAAAAACAGAAGCAGACGTCCGACTGGAGCGAACGAACGGCGCGCGGATTGATGAGCCGCTCCATCGCGCGGCCGACCGCGTCGACTTCGCGAATTTTGACGAACGACCGCCGCCGGCCGGCCGCCGCATTCGATTCGACTCGCGTTGCAACTCGCCGGAAATGAAGACGCCGTGCGGCGATGAATTGGAATTGGACCCCGCCGGTCGGTCGATCCCACGGCCGGATTGCGAGAAGCGGCCGTCCGCGCGGAAGGTCAACCCGTCCGTCTTGCGGCCCACGCGGCTTACCGACCGGTCGGCTGACTGCACGCGGATGGATGACGCGTGACTGGAAGGAAGTACCGTACGGTAAGACGAACGGAAAGAAGAATCTCGAAAGTCCGAAAGAACAAACAATTCCGAACAAATCGAAGCAAATCGAACAGAAGCGAAACGACGAGCTGAAGGCGCGTAGTTGCGTTCGTTCGTCGGCTCGTTCACGGTCAATCCACCCACTGCCGCTCCCGCCGCCGCCACCGCCCGTCGAGTGGATCAAGGCGCAGAGAAAAGAAGCCGCATCCTCCCGCTCGCTTCTTCGTGACTCACCGCCACGATCGCCGCCTTCGCCGAATGCCCGCCGGAGTTCCCTTCTTTGTGCTCCGTTTCATCCAACCATCTCCTCCTTCTTCACACCTTCCCGCCTTCTTTCTTCCCACCAATCGACCGACTTCTCGCCGGCTTCTTTGTCCGATGAAACGAACGAACGGCTGCGAAAACAAAGCGGTCGACCGGCCGGGAGATGAGCCGGATTTCGAAAACCAAACAGCAGGACGAGGCGGAAGAAATCGCAGACGACAGACGGAAGGAAGGAAGAAGACTCGTGATTTCGTACGACGAAACTTCGAGAATCCCCCCGCCGGCCATCAACCGGCCGACGGCCCACTTTGGTCGATTGGAATCCGTAGTGAAGCGCGAAGAATCCGGAGGCGAGTCGCCCACGATCGTCTCCGCACTTCGTCGATTAAAGTCGGCCAGTCGGCCGTCGTCTTTTATTTCCGCTTCGTCGGGGAAAGGCGGCCATTAAACGCGGCGAACTCGGGCGGTCGACAAACGAGCCGCCGGACGGCCGAGCGCGCCGTTCGGATCGTTCGGATTGATGAGCGGCGCGTGGAAAAAACCGCTGCCCGTGCGGGAGGTCCGCGCGTTTACGATCGACCACAAAGCGAGCGCGGAGGTCACAATGCCGACCGGTCGAACGAACCGAACGATAAGCCCGCTTGCTTACGGTCGAGCGGCGGCCAAATTCGATTTGGAGTCTTGAAACCGCCCCGCCCGGCCGCCTAATTAGGTTCGTTTCGTCTTTTGAAGTCGTCTTCTCTTCAAAACAAAAGTCACGTTTCGTCCGTTCGGTTCGATTCGAAACGGCCGGAATCGCCTGGAGTTTCTTCTTTACGAGCGGCACAGTGATAACGACGACGGACTTCGTTTAATGGATTGAAATGAATTGTGGAGTTTGAAGTGTGAATTCCAAATGCTACGGTCTCTTCCATTGCAAACAATCGATTGCACAAAAAAGAGACGATCGGAGGAACGAAAGGAATGAGCGGCGTGTTGGTCGAAGACGGCGATCACCGGCGGATCGCCGCGCAGTCGGCGGAATTCGTTTGTCGTTTGGTCCGCATCCAGCGATCGCTGCTCGCCTTTGTCACCCGCCGCCCGCCCCGCCTGCGGTCTGGAGTTTGGGCAACGCGGAGGTCAACCGACGAGCAGCAGCGGCGGCGGGCGGGCGAACGGAAGCGATCGAACTCGAACTTTCGCCCGTCCGTCCGCGTCGACCCAAATAGCGAAGGAGCGGCCGCCCACCCATCACTCCGCTCACGGTCATTCGGCGGGACGATGGGGCGGTAATTCGGGCAAAACAAACAAAAGACCGCGAATTCCGCCGCCTCTCGCCCGACCGCCGGCTTCTTTTTGTCGATTGATTGCGTCCTGTTTTGACTCATTTCCTCTAGCTTCCTTCCGCCCTTCCCGCACGTCACCGCCCGCTCCCTCGCGCAGCATTCCGCTCGTTTCGTCGTTCGTTCGTTTCCTTTGTTCGCGAATTCGCGTCGTTCCTCTCTCGGTTTGCGGTTTGTTTCGGCGAGAAGCTCGCGGAATTCCGTCCATCAATGCTCCACTCGCTTTAGGTCACGAGATGAACCCACTACTTTGGGTCGTCTTCTTTTTTCTCCTTATTTTCGTTCTCAACTTCCGCCGCCTCGTCCGATGGGTGCTGGAGACGAGGCGGGCGATCCGCCTGCTCAACAAAATCCCCGGGCCGGGACAAGCGGCCCTGAAGTTGAGTCCGGACAGCTTGAGTACGCCTCTCATTCTCATCCCCATTCTTCTCCTCTCGTTTAGAGTCCACCTACCAAATGGAGTTCTTCTTTCGCACATTCACCGAGGAGAAGGACAACCCCGGACTCATGTGTCTGTGGTTGGGGCCCAAGCCGATCGTCATCATTTACAAGGCCGAGACCGTCAAGGTCCGTTCTCTTCTTCTTTCGTCAATCAATCCGTTCTGCAGACGATCCTCGAGTCGCCTAAACACTCGAACAAGCCAGCAGAATATGACATCCTTTGCGAGTGGCTGGGCGAGGGCCTGCTGACCTCGAAAGACCGCAAGTGGTTCACGCGCCGGAAGATGCTCACGCCCGCCTTCCACTTCTCCATCCTCGGCAACTTCATGGAGTGCTTCAATCAGCAGTCCTCCGTTCGTTCCTCAATCAGATAGCCAGCTTTGAATTGTGGATTTCAGATTCTGGTCAGGAACCTCGAGCAGAAGGCGGACGACGGCTACGCCTTCGATTTGTACCCTTTCTTAAAGGCATTTGCGCTGGACGTGATCTGCGAGGTACCCGTCGAGCAGTAGAGCTTCTTCTTTATTCGATTGATTGCAGGCCGCAATGAACGTGAAGATGAACTCGCAGGGCGGCAAGAACCAATCGTACGTGGAGTCCGTGAAGTCCATTTCGGCGCTCATGTGGCTGCGGATTCGATCGCCGTGGCTGTGGCCGAAGCTCGTTTGGTTCCTTACGGGCTACGGTTTCGAGTTCGAGCGGGGCCGTCGAGTGGTCACTTCCTTCACGCAACAGGCTCGCTCTTTGATTCGAGGGATGAAGTGAATGGTTGTCTCCAGGTGATCGCCGATCGAAAGCGACTGCACGCCGAACAACGGCGCCAGGACATCGCGAACGGCAACGACGAGGGCAAACGGCAGCGCTCCGTCTTCCTCGACCTGCTGCTCGACATGCAGGAGACCGTCGGGTTGACGGACGAGGACATCCGCGAGGAGGTCGACACGTTCATGTTCGAAGGTGATTCCTTGGTGTTCTTGTGGTCTTACGAGCTTTTTTGGCAGGGCACGACACCGTCAGCAACTCGATCGCATTCTTCTTGATCATGGTCGGCCACCGGGTTGAGTTCCAGGACCGCATTTACGAGGAGTTGTGCGAGATTTTCGGTGAGCACACTCCATTTTACTTCACACGTCCTTTCGTGTTCAGCGGACGACATGGAGCGGCCAATCACCACCGAGGACATCAACAAAATGAAATACTTGAACCAGTGCCTTCAAGAGTCAATGCGGTTGTTTCCCGTCGTCCCAATCATTGGGCGCGTGCTCTCCGAAGACGCGGAGATCAACGGTTACGTCGTCCCGAAGGGCGTCACAGCGATGGTCGCTCCGTTCGCCGCCCAGCGAGATCGAAGGGTAGGACACAAGCAACAAGATATACTTTCATTGCCATCTGCAGTACTACCACAACCCGGACGTCTTTGATCCGGAGCATTTCTCTCTGGAGAACATCCGCAAGCGGGATCCCTTCGCCTACGTTCCGTTCTCGGCCGGGCCTCGCAATTGCATCGGTTTGTTCCTGCTTCCCCTAATTGATTCACTCGTTTGTTTGTTTGCAGGCCAGAAGTTCGCACGTGCGGAGCAAATGATCGTGTTGGCATCGCTGCTCCGCAAATACAAGGTCTTCTGTACACTGCACGAGATCGAGAACCGGTGATCGTTGTAGTCGAGTGGAATCGAATGACCCGCTTTGTTTGTTTGCAGCGGCCTGCCCGAACTGATTCTCCGCCCGTCCGCCGGCACTCCCGTGCGCCTCGAACGGCGGCCGCCCCTCGCAGCGCAATAAACTCGTTCACCTTTTTGTTTCAAGTGCGTCACACTCGAAGGCGGCGGCGGTGGGTCGCGCGATCGATCATCCCGTTCGGGTTCGTCTGCCGCCAAACGGGCGGGCATGCGGGCGACATCCTCCACTCACTCGCTCACGCACTCGTTTGTTTGTAGCCGTCGATTTGTTGCGTTCTCTCCCGCCCGCGATCGAAACCGAACGATTTATTCGAAGAACAAAATGAATGTCGAGATGGCGGCGTTACCTGCAGTTTGTGATCAACAGAGCGAGAGGGAAAGGTGGGAGCAAGGGGAATGACAAGACGACCGGCGGCAAGTGAGCAACACCGAACTGTTTTGTTTGGCCTCCGTTCATTTGGCAACAGAAAGCACGGATGAGGTTGGAGAGAGGGGAGAACAGGAAACAACGAAGAGGAGTACCCGCACATTTCGAGCAAGCGCAAAAGAGACCCGTGAACAACGAAGGAATGATCAAAAGAAGAAACTATTGACTATTGTACTCAATTTTCTCTAGGCGGCTCAGATCTTCTCGAGATTCTCCACACTCAACTCGTGCGGCTCGATGCGGTCGTCCGTCTCGGCGATGGTGGCATGCACCTGGCCGGGCAGCGGGGGGATCGGCTGCCGCACGAGCGGCGCGTTCATCGTGGTGGCGGGCCGCTGGACGTGCGGAAGCGCCGCGGAGGCGGGCGGCAGGCGGACGCTCGTCAACGGCCGCAACGTGGCGCTCCGATCGCCGCCTTCGGCCAGCGACTGCGAGAGGGACGCGTGCCGCACTGCGTTCAGCTGGACGCGCAGTCGCTTCTGCGCCTCCAACCCGACGTCCCCGCCGGAGATCGCGGCGACCGTCGGCTGCTGGGCGGCTTCCGCGTCGATCGGCGCCCCGGTCGAGTGCACGAGCGTCGAGGTGGGCCGCGCGCTCTGGCCGCCGGTGGTGTTCGAGAGGGCCCAGTAGGCGGGCGGCTGGTCGTGGGCTGAAAGCAGCGGCGATTGCGTGATATTCGTGGCCAAGACGCGGGTTTTTGTTCGACGGACTTCCGCCTTCGTTTCGTTCAATGACGTTCGTTCGTGCGCTCATTAGAACGACGAATGGAATGAATGAATGGGCGCGTGTCGAAAGTGTTTCCCCGCCGCCGTCCGTTCGCGAAGTCTTCCGCCCAATTAGCGGCCGCTTGTTTGGCTTCGTTTTCCCCTTCTCGGCTGTCTGCTTCCTCTCTTTCGCGACCGAAAGCCCTCGAATGGCCGAAAGGCGGAACTAAACGCTGGCAAGAAAGGCGACCGTCCCCGCGCCGTTTCCCAATGATTGAATGATTAAAGGCCATTCGGCAAAGTTCGCCCGTTGCCAAGGCAGCGAACTTGAAACGACAAAAGCGGGCAGGGAAACGGTCGACCGGCCCCGCGGTACGTGGAAAAGCCGCCCCGCAGAACTTCGCCGAACCCAACGACCAGAATTCGAATTCGCCCAAAACAAACAAAAGGAAGGGGGAACGTACCTGCTTGATGATCGCCGGTCGCGGCGTCGTAGAACGGCGGCGGCGTCGAGGGCGGCAGGGCGGAGCACGAGGAGCGCCGCGGCGTCACGCTCGGCAGTTTGATCGCATCGGAGTAGGAGGGCGGAAAGCGATCCACGGAGATCACAAAAGAGGGAGGAACGGAGAACAACGGCGACCCGTCGAAATCCAGGTAGTTGAGCGGCAGGTTCGGCACGTTCAGCCCGCAGTGCTGTCCGGGACCGCTGATGCTGAGGCCCATCTCCGCCGAGGACTCTGCAGAACGAACGAAATGATTGAGGAGAAGGAAGAATGCGAGTTACCGGGCGAATGGTCCATGCCGTCACTTCGATTCGTGTCCGGATTGCACGTGCAGCAGGAGAAGAGAAATCTAAACAAAACGAATGGCCGTTGATCCTCTTCGTTGATCACTCACCGGAAGAGGCACAAGAAGAACAAGACGATGATGCAGATCGGTGAAATGAAGGTGAGGAAATCCGTGAGCCCTTGCGGCGAGGCCATGGCTGCGGCGGAACCCGAACGGACGAACCCAAACGACGGCCGGGCGGCGGAGGACCGATGGCGATCCTGAACGGACGGAAATCATCAGAAGAGGAAGGCGTGATGAGTAATCGCGGCGAGTTCGACAAATCTCTCCGGAGAGTCATAAACGAATCGGGACGCGCCTGCAGGAGAAAGCGAGCGGACGCCAAAGCGGCACGTTTGCTCATGAACCCTTCGGCCGGCGGGCGAGCGAGCAGACGACCCGACGGAAGGCAAACATCGACCCGCAATATTGGCTTTGCTCCTCTTGCTCACTCCACGCACTCATCAGGTGAACAAACAACGCGTGTGTTTGGTCGCCGACGCGGTTCGAATCGAAAGGAACGCCGGCCGGCCGCCGGATGACGTGCGAAGGATCGAATTAGACGCCAAAACATCCGCGAATTTCATTCCCCGAGGACGGGCGGGCGGACGGAAGAAGGGCGTGAAAAGACGGTGGAACGAGTCGAAGAAGAAGTGCGAACAAATCCGCCGCTTCCTTCCGATTGACCTTGTGGTCGGTCGGTTGACGACGACGACGGCGATGAGGTCGATCGTCGAGACTCTCGACCCTCTTCCTCGTTCGTTCCATTCGGCGGCTCGTGTTCACGCGATCCGTCCGCTTCGCTCGTCCGACCGCCCGCTCGCCCGATCGGCGCGTCCAACTCCCGCATTTGAAATTCAAATCGGCGGAGCGCGCGTTTTGATCCGCTCGACTCGAAGCGGCCGAACGAGTTTCGCGTTCGTGTCACTCGCGAACACGCGGGAGTTCCCCGCCGGCAGAATGGGAAGTCGTGTAAGCGAGCTGCCCGCACGTAAGAAAGCAACGAAGAATACGGTGGAATGAAGGGCGAACAACGAGGAAGAGCGGCCGGCTGTCGTCATCACGCGGCGGTTGATTGCAGCCCTCAAGCCGGAAGAAGCGAACGACTGACGGCCGCCGACCGCAAATTGTTGGCTTCTCCGCGAAGAACGTAGTCGACGGCGGCGGCGGCAAAGCTGAGATGTTGGTTCGTGCTTATCAGAAACCTTGGGGGCCGACCGGCCGCCGTGCACGTGCGGGAGTCAATAGCAACACAAAGCGGCCAGAGGCCGTTCGCCTCGCGACACACCGACCGGCCGGCATTCCCACACGCGGGCGGTTACTCGGCCAACCGTTGCGCGAATCGCGGGCAGGCGGCCGATGACCCGCCAGGCGGCACACCTCTCGGCCGCCCTACCCGCCCGCCCGTCCGCCCGTTCCTCCCAACCCATTCGGCCATCCCGCCGCCCCGCGAGGCCGTGCGGCCGGCCAGACATGATGCGAGCGGGAGGGGAGAACTTGAAAGGGGCAATTGGGCCGGCCGGCGGGTGATAATTTGACGACCGAGAGGAGGAACCCGCCGGGATTCTCGAAACAAAAAGCCAGACGCGAACGCTCGAACGGGGGATGGAACGCGAGGACAAGCAAGCAGGAAGTGCGCAAAGCAGAACGTTCGTTCCAACGAGCGAGTGGGCAACACAAGGCACTCGCTAGAGAACACTCGTTCGAACACCCGCACATCTCCGCGAACCGCACGGGACGACGCGAATGGACATTCGGGCGGTGGATTGCGTGCGGTCGGTGGGAGCGCCCGCACTCGAAATAAACGCGTGCGAACGCGAACCGTGTGGTCCAAATGGACGAACGAACGAAACGTCTGGTCGTTTGTGCGAACACGCAATCGAAATAGAAAGAACGAACAAACGAAAGGAGTGGTCTTTGCACTTCGCAGACGCCAACGAACACACGTGCACGGAATGCCGACGTCCATTGGCGGCCGGAATGTGGACGTCACGCGGCCCGCCCGCTCGTAACGAAGGAGGGGGATTTGCGGGTCGCGGGCGGGATTTGGGTCGAGTTGCACGTCATTCGGGCGACTTCCTCGCTCGCTGTGCGGCTTCTCGTCCACCGCTTTCGGCACACGAGCGGGCCGCTTGCAAAATCCGGCGGGTTGTTTCTCGAATTTCAACGACCTTCTCGACGGTTTTCGTTCGTTCGTCCACCTGCCGGCTTTGCACTCGTCCTCTGCTTTGCGTATTGTTGTTTCTTCATCCTTTCTTTCGTCGTTTCCAAATGCGGAAGCGAGGGAATGAGTACGCCGAGGTGGGGATTCCGGCTGACGTCTTTCGCGGATTATCCCCCACGCTCGCTTTACCGTAGTGGTGGCGGTCAAGAGTTTTTGGGCGTTGAGATCAAAACACGCGTCTTCCCGCCGGCCGGCCGGCGACCTCCGCCGCCCGCCCGCCCGTCCGAGCGGATCAACCCAACCGAAAGGAGTGACGCGGAGGGCGGTAATCCACGACGATGGGCGAAAGAAAGCCGAAGGATGGCGACGGATGCCGAAGGTTACGCAACCACAAAGCTAAATGAAGGACGGAAGACCAGCTGCACTCCTCAATCGATCGGTTGGTTGGGCTCAATGGCAGACGCCGACCTTGGGCTTAATCGGTGGACAAAAGGGCGGCAAAATCCTCGAGGACTGCCCGCCGCTTTTTGCTCCTTGAGATCGCCCACTTTTTGCCGTCAGTTCGATCGCCCGCAGGATGACTTCTCGGTGGTCGCCCGTCGTCTCCGCTGTGCTCCTCGCCGCGTGGACGAGCGGAGTGAGCGGCCAGTGCAACAACGCGTGGCCACCGCCGCCGCTGTTCACGACCACTCAATCGCCGTGCTATCCGGCCTATCCCTTCAATTTTCCCACGCTCCCGCCTCCGCCGCCTCCACTGCCGCTCCCGCTGCCCCAACCACAGCCGTCGGCTTGTCGCGGTTGTCCCGACCAGTACCAACTGCCGTCGTTGTTCCCCCTGCCCGCCGTCTACCCGGAAGTGCCGCCCGGTAAGTCCAACGAGCAGAGCACTTATAGCTTCTTTTGTAGGCGAACAAAACCGCCTGATTAATCCGGACGACCGGATTTACATCAAGGAGACAAAGGTGACGCGAATCCCGAGCCCGTTGGACGAGAAGTGGAGCGAGTCGAAGCTCGTCGAAAAGGAGCGCCACTTCTTGAACGTCAGCCAACACGGACAGCCGATCGTTCCCCAAGTGAGCTCGTACCGCCCACACAACCAATACTACGGCCAATTCCTGCCCCAACCATTCGGCTGCTATCGGTGATCGAAAGAAGAGTTGATCGAAGAGAAGGAGAGTGGATTGCAGACCGGATCCGATGCCTCTGCCCGCTCCGTTGCCGCCGCCTCCACCGCCTCCACCTCCGCCGATGCCCCTGCCGCCGCTCCAGTGCTGCCCGCCGTGTCCCGTCTACTTCAATCGGCACGCGTTGAACCCGAAAGCGCAGGCGCGCGCATCGAAAACGGCCGGCGGGAAGGCCGCCCGCTGCACGAACCAAAAGCTGCGGGAGCTCATGGAAAAAGTTCCTTCTTGTCCGATTGATTGGTTGCAATCACTGGACGTTTTCAGTTCAAACACCTGCCGATCGCCGACGCCCGCCTCGAGGTTCAGCGAGAGGCCGAACTGTTTTTAAATGATGGCTACTACCACGTGCTCTGCTCCACGACGGACCTCGAGTACGTCACCCGATCGGAGTCCTTCTGCACGGAGGCGTTCGCGGACGGCATTTGTTACGCGTTCCGCACGCAGCGGTTCTTCTAACGAGGAGTGTCCGCTGTTCTTTCGACTGCCTTGTGTCTTTCATTCAAATATGATTGTGAATAAACACACCTCTGTTTGGTTTCCTAACGCGAACTTTGCCTCCTTTGTTGTGAGAAGCAACAGCGTACCGATTGACCTCAAAGAGCGGTTGGCGGCACATGCGATGGTGAGCGGAAAGAGTGGGGTCTTTGGTCCGCACGGACCGGCTGGATTGCTCGCGGTCATCGCGACCAATCGGCGAGGATGATCTTTCGTGTGTGCAACGGAACTCACTGCTTTCCGTTTGCTTGAACGACGGTCGGTGCACGACGAGAAGCAAATGGATTTCAGTTTGAAGCGCGTGTACAACGGATTGCTTCGCACCGCCTACTCAATCGTTTATCCCCATGAAAAGCCCTCGAACCATTCGACTATCGACGGCACATTCGACATCGGAAAGAACGTTTGTGAAATTGCTTACAATTAGTTCCAATGAATTCAACGGAAATTTGCAGCACAGAACGGATGGAGCGCAGTTTACTTCCTGTGGCCGCTATGTCTTTCTTTTCAACACGATGCGTTGGATCTTTGCTTTCGATTCCAAGTTGGAGGTCACTGCGTACGTTCTTTGTTTTATTAAGAAACTCGAGGGCGTTTGCAGCTTGTTTACCGTCGACTCGTCGCAATGCAACGGTTTCCCGGCGCGTTTGCTGAATCGACGGGTCAAGAGCTTCGTTGCACTCGACGAGCACACGCTGTTCGTGATTGTGGACACTTCGAACATCGACCCAGAAGAAGCCCAAGGAGACGACGAAGAGGAAAGCGAAGGCGAAGACGACCAGGACGAGAACGACGACGAACTGGACAGCGAGAACGAGGGCGAAGAGGAGAACGACGCGGAAGTGGACGAACAGGAAGACGAGGACGAAGTGGAAGAGTTTAAAGAGAATTGGTACTTCTTTCTGGTCGCCCTCAACTACCGGACGAATGCCGCCTCGATTTGTTTGATTTCGATCATTGAGAACGTGAATCTGCTCGCCTTGTTTCTTTCGGGACTCCCGTACAGCCGCCCGTACACGCGTTTCGATTGTTCCACCATCTACGGAGCCGAAATCGTTGCATTCGCTCATTTCGACGGCCAAGTGATCAGAATCGACGAACAGATCACGCTTTCTTCTGATTCCTTTTGTCCGCAAGTATTTGGAGATGTTCTTTACTCTTTAGCCGTACCTTCCTCACACGAACTAGAGTGGAATCGAGCAATCAAGTACGATCGGAAGACCAAACAAGAGTTGGACATCCCTACGACGGTCGACTTCGAACCATTAGTCGTTCGTCATTTGAACGGCTTCACTCGTATTTCATTGCTTCAATTTCAGGTTTCAATGACAAAAAATGCAATGCGAAAATGGTGCGGATCGAAGTTGTTCATTGGCTTGTGGGAAACCGTTCTTCTTCGTGACCACATCGTGTGTTTCGAGCCTTTCCTTGAACGCTTCTCAGCCGTCCCCCTTGCCTGCCCAACGATCGTCAGCGGTTTCTCGCTGGACGACGAGAGCGGAGTGTTGAGCGTGTGCCGCGACAAACACACGTGGAATTTGTTTCGACGCGAGTACAAAATCGTTCGTTTCTGCGTTCGGTAGGCGGCAATCGAAGGGAGAATAGGTAACGAGTCATTGCAGTAAACCTCTCCCGCTCCGCCAGCTTTCGTGGATCGAAGTGAAGGGCGACAAGCAAAAGATGGCGGAAATCGTGAGCCGCTTGCTTCGAGCGTTCGTTTCGTCTCCGTTTTCCCCCACCTTGTAGTCGTCTAGATACTTTCATCGCTGCTGTATTGTATAAAACGTTAGAGCACGCGGAATTCACTCTGGAGATCGTCTATCCTCTAATTAGTGGTCGGTAACTTCAAGTTCGCATTCGCTCGCACGCTTCTACTAAGCGCTTGAACGTGAAAGTGGCTTCTGCTCGCACACGAACAATGGCGTCCTGTCGTTCATTTGAATTTGAATAAACACCTGAACACCCCTCCCGCCTTTGCCCTTTGGAGAGCGCGAAGCGAGCGGAGCGGGCGAAGGGGCCGTCCTGCCGGCCGGCGTCTCGTGGTTCGAGCGGAGAAATCGAATGGCGTGTCGATCGGCGCCAAACGAGGTTGTTTGCGGCTGGCGGGCGCTGACCCGATCAGCGGCGGCCGGTCATTAACGCGACCAATCGAAGCGGTTGATAAGAAAACGAGCACGAAGCGCGCGTGAGGCCGCTGCTTCGAACTTCCGATTCGAATGACCGCCGCCACCCTCGACCGATCGATCGCGGCCGGCGACCACTTTTTGCCGCCCGCCGTCCATTTGCGGGCACTTTTTTTGAGCGTCGTTAATCTTGTGGAAGGCGGGCGCCGATCGAACGAAATCCTTGCGTTCCTGCGGCCGGCCGCTTTGTTCTCCGAAATCGAGCCGCTTTGTTTCGCGTTTTCCCACGATCTTTACGGACGGCCGAGCGAACGGATCGAATTCGTTCGTGTTTGGGGCGAACACCGGGACGTCGGAGAGCGGGGAGAAGGGGAGCGTGTGTTGAAATTGGGTGGCGCAACGCATAAACGCGCCGGAAAGTCGGCAGACGGCGAGTTTATTCTCTTGCTTGCTTCCAGTCGCCGCGATCGCCCCGTTCGAACCGTCTGCTTCCTTGTCCGTCGATTAGTCATCATGCTGGGCTCCAAACACGCGGCCCCCTGCGTCCGTTCCG
The DNA here is from genome assembly GCA_024699865.1 of Aphelenchoides fujianensis. Lineage (NCBI taxonomy): Eukaryota > Metazoa > Nematoda > Chromadorea > Rhabditida > Aphelenchoididae > Aphelenchoides > Aphelenchoides fujianensis. Next base: position 98,251 of record JAMPIO010000189.1, on the reverse strand, counting down.
CCGCCTCGTCCCGCTCGCCGCCGATCGGCCCGAACGCGCGTTTTTTGCGGGACGGTCATTCGAAGCGCGTGTTTTCGGGCGGCGATTATTCACGTTGGACGGCGCCGAGGTTCCACCTTTCGCGTTCGCTCGGCCGTCCGCGCGCTTGTTTTTGGATTGCGGGCGCCAAAAATCGACGCAGACGGCGGGCGTTCGCTCAAAAAGCGGCACAATTCGAAATCGCCGCTCTTCTGGCCGCCCGCCGCCTTCTTCGTTTCGCGCTCTTCTCACATTCGCGCCGTCCGCTTTTCGCTGATCGCGGGCTTCTCCTTCGCCCCGTCCTTCCCGTTGCTCTTCGCTTCGTTCTGCCGGCAGCAAGCACGCTTTTATCGGGCGTTTTCCGGCTGGATGATTCCTTCGACGTGCTCCGAACGACGGGCGGCGTCGGGAAGACGGGGGCGAGAGTTCACTTTCGTTTCGGCGTTGATCACTTCGAGCGGCGGGATCGGCTTTCACGCGTCATTTCGATTTCTTCCACTTTTCTTCGTTGTTTCCAGGCGGCGCTGTGCGCGATGGACGTGAACACGCGCGGCCAAGGGCGCCTGAAGCCGGTCGTGAAGCCGCGGCGCGTCCTCGAGCGTTCGGCCACCACGCAGATCGTCCCGGCCGCCCCGCTCGACGAGGAGGCGCTCGTCCGGTCGGCCTCCGCCGAGAACCTGACGGCCGGACTGGACGCCAATCGGAACGCGCGGTGAGTCGTCCGGCCTGCTTTCCACTCATGCCGTTTGTTTCTTGCGGTTGCAGGTTCCCGCCGAAAGGTCGCATCGACATGCTCGTCGAGGAGCCACCGGTCGAGAGCAAAGGTGAGTGGGAGCTGGAGGTGGGAATCGTTACCATTAGATGCAAACCAACCAGAAAGTCCATAGAAATCTTATGAAAAGACACAACTTTTTGTCCGAATGACCACTCGCTTCCTGCGCTTCACGTCAATTCGATTTCGGCGCCTCCTTCCGCCCGCTTTCCCGCCCGCAAATCTCGTGAATCGCCGTCAAGTTGACGGAAATTCGTTTAGCCGCGACCCCCGACCGGCCGGCACTCGACGGCGACGAGCAGACGGCCACTCGGCGGATGGCCGACGTGAGGGTGCAGGTGGGCGAAGACGGACGACTTCCGCCCTCACCGCCGCCGTTTGTTGCAGACGCCGCCGCCCGCGGACGACGCCGAAGACGGCGGCCATCAATCGGGCCACTCGACGAGCACGCTGACGGGCGAGCTGCTGCTCCTCTGGCAGCAGATCGTCCACTCGCATCCCGGTGTGGCTCCTCACGCACCTTCAGCGGCTGGCCGTCTGCCACCTCCTTCGTCCGATGGAGCCCGGCGTTCGTTCACTCCTCTTCACTCCTCCTTTCATTTCGATTGGATTGCAGGTGTTCATCGTGCGCTCGTCGACACAAGCGGATTCCCTTGCGTTGAGCATCAAAATGCCGCCCGAGGCCGAAGTGGACGTCGAAAACTACCTCATCGAGCAGGCGGACGGCGGCTACCGGCTGGAGAACTCGCCGAACGTCTTCCCCTCGCTGCCGCTCCTCATCCACCACTACGCCGGAGAGACGTGAGTGCCTGAAGGAAAGGAAGCGGAGGATCGGCTCGGTTGTTGCAGGGACGAGCTGCCCGTCTCGCTGCAACTCCCGCAGGCCATTCGGGAGTGCGCGACCACGAAGGAAGTGAACCAAATCGCCCTCTCCGGTCAAGGTGCGCCTTCTTTGTTGCTTTGTTGCGGTGGTCGAGAGCGGGAGAAAGTCGGGAGTTCCTTCGCGCGTCGAGTGGTCATCGCGCCGCCCGCCCGCTGCGGATTTGGACGCCGAACGAGTGGGCGACGGCGATCGGATCGAAGAGCCCCGCGCGAACCCCCGAACGCGAGCGGATTTCCTGCCGAGCCGATCGCCCCCGCGCGCGCCTGCAAGTCGTCTCGACCTTGGCGGTCGGTCGTTGTGGCCGCTCGGCGGCTCGCTCGTCTCCCGCATTCCGCCGCTCGCCTTTCGGGGCGCGCGCCCTCCGCCCGCTCGTCTCCATTCCACGGCGCTCGCATGGGCGATCGTCGAGGAAGGTTGCCGGGTGGGCAGGCGAGCGGTTTGGATGGCGCCCGCGAATGCGCCGTGCGCCGATTGATTCTGCTCGCGGTTTGTTTTTTCTTCGTCCCGTCGCGGTCACGCTCATCTTGCGGGCGGTGCGGGAAGCTCTCGCGAGCGATCGATCGATTGCCATTGCGACTTTCCGCCTTCCGCCCCGCCACCCGCCCGCCCGTCCACTCACCCGCTCGATTGCCGTTTGAAGATCCGCTCGCTCGCCGCCGCTCGCCGTCGTTTGGGTTTGCCGCCGGCCGCTCTCGCCTTTCGATTCGATCCGACGGCCGCCCGGACAGCCGCCCTGATCGCGTCCGCGGGCACTCGGCCACCCAAACGACCACGAGGGCGGGCGGTCGGTCGGCAAGAGGCGGCCGGGTGATTCCGGCGGGCGGGCGGCCGAGTGCTCGCAGTCAATCTGCAAAACACGCGCTCCTCGCATCCGCTCGCTCATTTCATTGATTTGCTTTTTGTTGCAGACTTCTGGACGAGCGCGATGGCGTACCGCCGCTCCCGGCCGCCCTCCATCTACGCGAACGGCCACGACGGCGCCGCGTCGCTGCTGATGTCGCGATCCGTCTGCGGCTCGCTGGCGGACTTCGCCGAACCGCCGGTCGTTGCGGAGCCCCGCCGGCGGTCGACCCTCCGGTTGGGCACTTCGGTCGCGCCGGCCGCCACAAACGACTGCTGGATCGAAGCGGACAGGCGGCGGCCGGTCATGGGCGTCGCGAGCGGTGAGTCGGCCGTCCAGATTAAAAGAACCTCCGGATTGCTTCCAGGAATGCTGAAGAAATCGCAGTCGGCGTACGGCGGCATCGGGAAGGCGGAGGCGGCCGACGGGAAGCCGAACGGCGGTCAGCGAGCGGGCGCCCACTTCTTCCGCCAGTGGCTCCCGTCGCAGCGTGGCGAGCAGCCGAAGCCGCGCGCCATCGTCCAGCAACAACAGGCGGACTACGCCCAGCGGCAGCTCTACGACCAAAGCGACTACTTCATCCCGCGACAACGCTCCAGGTGAACACGACCTTTCCATGCAGTTCGGAACGGTCGACCAGCCGGCCGGCGGCGAGCGGCGCGCGTGTTTTGCGAAACGAACACGCCGCCTCGAAGCGAGCGAGCGAGCGGGTCGACGATTCACCGCCCTCACACTCACTTGTTGCTGTTTCTCTCGGGCGGAGTGAGCGGCTTGTGTTCGAATCGAAAGCGAGCGCCCCGTCCCGCTGGTCGCCCGCTCTGACCGCAAGCAAGCGGCGAGCGGGAAGGCCGCGCGCGCGCGGGCTGATCGAGTGTGTTTTTGGCGCACTTCTATCGTGATTAACATTCGCTTCCCCCTTCCTTCCTTCCTTCCTTCCTTTCGTTCTTCTTTCAGCACCCCATCGGACGAGTCGAGCAACGAGCAGCCGCCGGCGGGACGCGAGCAAAAGGCCGCCATCTTCGCGCCCGTCCCACCGCCGCAGAAGCCGCAAGTGCAGCCGAAGAAGCTCACAAAGCACGCGTTCCCGTCCACCTCGTCGCTGTCCTCCGTCGGCTCGACTGCCTCGGCGATTCGGCGCGGCATCAGCGCTCGATTGCGCACGTTCCGCTCCGGCGCCAAACACGACGCCGAAGACAAAACGACGCCCGACCGGCCGCTGCTGTTGGCGCGCAGCAAGGATGACCACCACGCGATCGAGAGGAAAGGTGAGTGCGAGCGAGGGCGGACGGGCGAGGTGGGTGAGGGCAGGAAGCGAGCAGGAAGCAGCGCGGAGTGTCCATCCCGCCGCCGCCGCCATTGGATTCGCGGCGCGGCGGATGAAATGCCGACTGCTCATCCCGAACGGGACGCGGGTGTTTGCGATCGACGCTTCCGCTCTCTCCGCTTTCAGTCGATCCCGCCCGCTTCCCGCCGCTGCAGCGCGGAATGACCGAACTCAACGGTCGCTCGCTGGCCGGCTTCCAATCGAAAATGTCCGCCACGTTCGTCCCGCCGTCCCAAAAGAAGGAAGGCGGCGTGCACGCGAACGGTCAGCCGCCGCTCGTCCCGCCGCACGGCCGCATGACGGAGAACTCGATGCAGAAGTGCATCGACGAGTTGAAGCGGAAACGGTACGTTCATTTCGTTCAATCTTCTTTCTCACTTCTCGTTGCTTTCAGTCGTGGGAACGGCGAGAACACCGCGCTGGTGGGCGGCAGTCTGCGGGACAAATCGAAGGAGAACCGCGTGGTGGCGACGGCCGACGAGCAAACGAGCGTCGTTTTCCGGTGAGTCATCCCCCCGCACTTCGGCGATCATCCTCCGCCCTCGTGTGTTGCAGCAATCAAACCGCCCTGCGAGCGGACGGCCACCGCCGCTCCGTTCCGAACTTCACGGACGACCAGTCGGCGGAGCGCCAATCGATGCAGCGCATGGGACGTCCGCAGGCCAACGGCGAGCTCCAAACGATCAACGAAGGCCTCGTCACTCCCATCCATCGCCGCCGGCAGTTCGCCCGCCAGGTCGTTCAGATCCCGCCCGAAGTGCGGCCGGAACGCACCGAAGAGGCGGCGAATCAACGGTGAGCTGCAAAATCTGGACTTCTTTTGGTCGCCGCCACTCACAAATCACATTCCTCCGCTCCCTCGGTTTCCGTCCTGCGCCTCCGGCCGGCCACATTTTCGCTCGCCGAAGGAGAGGCGGTGGAGAGGGGCGAGTCAATCCGAAAAGCAAATCAAAAGCGAATTCGTCCGCTTTCCGCTTCGCCCGTCTTCGTTGGACCGGCCGGGGGCGGTCACTCGACGGGCCTCTTCTTCCGCCCTCCTCCTCGGTTCCCTCTGCTTCTTCCGCTCGCCTCTCCCTCCCATCGGCTTTGCGACAAACCCCCCGCGGTTGTCACCTTTCGACTTCTTCCGCCGCTCCGCCCGCCCGCCCGCAGCAATCGAATCGCACAACAAACGAGCCGGCGAACGAGCGAAACGAATGGAAGGAAGACGTGTTTTGTTTTCAGCGCCTCGCCCGTCGACGACAAGCCGCTCCGCTCCAGCCCGCCGTCGGCCCTCGCGCAGTCGCTGGCCGCCGAGCTCGCCGAACTCGCGGCCCAACGGACCGCCGCCCAGCCGCCGCCCGATCCGGCCGCCGCCACCGGCCCCTGCTTCGTGCATCGCGTTCAGCCCGTCGCGAAAGTGAGTCCTCTGCTCCGTCTGTCCGTCTTTTGTCTTCCGGAGAGCGCAACAGAAACATTTGCGCAATCTCGACCGCTCGCCGCCTCGATCGGGGGCGCCGCTCAAGTGGCGCGGTCGGGAGTTCGCCGGCGGGCGGTCGAATTTCGTTTTCGGAGTGACCGGCCGGCCGGCCGACCGCACGGGAAGCGGGAGGGCGGGCTGGAAGGGGAAGGAGGTCGTTTGGAGTGTGCGGGAGATCCTTCCGCTCGCTGCCGCGCCGCTCGACCGCCGCGCCGAACGGCGCCCATTTTCCGCTCTACCGCCTTCTCGCCGTTGATCGCACGAGGCGGCATTTTCCGCTCCCGCACCCCTCCGACGGGCACGTCATCCGCTTCCTCATTGTCCGTTCTTGCAGGTCAAACCGCAGCCGGTGGCCCGCACGAAGCCGTCGCTGCCGCTCGCCAAAATGAACGAAACGCCGCTCGACATCTCGCCCCGCCGCTCCGAGGGCGCGCTGCCGGCCGATCGGCGGGCGTCGCTGAACGAAAGCCGCCGCGAGTCCATCGACGAGGACACGGTGAGTTTCTTCGATCATTCACCTCTCAATCTTCCCTCTCGTTGCAGGCGAGCGTCGCGGGCACGGTGTTCAACGAGCCGTGGGAGTCGAACGTGTTCGAAAACCTCCTCGATTTGGCCACGTACTCCACCCGTCCGACCAAGGAGAAGGTCCGCAATCTGTACATCGGTTCGTTCCCCGCACGGAAGAGCGCCTAATTGTCGGGGGTTTGCAGAGAACTGCACTCCGGGAACGATCGCCGAAACGGAGGAGGAGCGCAGTTTGTGCTCCACTTCGTCCAGCACGGCCTCGCCGCTCGCGGACGTCGAAGTGCGCGAAGTGCCGCTGTCGCCCGAGGAAGCGGACGATCTCGTCGGCGAGGGCGCCAGTCGGCTGCTCGGCATGGAGGAGAACGCGATGTGGATGGAGCTCTCGCGCCGCATTCCCTCCGAAACGAACACGCTGGAGTCCAATCGCGGCCGCTCGGCGTCGCTGCTGAACGTCTCGCGGCCGGCCAACAGCCCGCTGTTGGTGCGCGGCCGCGCCCAAACGCCCGGAGCGGCCTTCCATTCGGTTTGTTCGATGAAACACTCGATTCTCCTCAACGGTTCGCTTGCAGTCCCGCTCGCACGACGCGCTGGACGACGAGGAGGGCGGCGGCTGCTCGTTTCTCCCCGCGCCGTCGCCGGCTCGCCTCCGAACGGTCCGGCGGCACGAGGATCCCGGCTTCCGCATCCAGCAGTACGTGGAGCAGCTGGCCGCCGACTGCGACACGACGTTCGGCCGCGGCCTGCGCGTGTTCGTCGAGTGCACGCTGGACACCAAGGAGAAGGACCCGCTCGTCACCATCCGCAACGTCCGCCAGTTCATGACCGGCGTCCAGAACTACCTCGTGAAGAACAACGATGACGCCGGGCTTCTGTCCGTCATCGAAGCGGAGACCCAGCGGCTCGCTTCGGACGAGTTCCTCAACGTCGACGCGATCCTCGAGTCGGCCCTCCACAAAATGCTGCTGAAGCCGCTCCGCGACCACATCTACCACCTGCTGGTCGTCAAATCGATGGGCGAGGGATCGATGGAGTCGTTGAATGCGGGTGGGTTGGCCGTGGACATCCTTTCGCTCATTTCTCGCTCCGAATTGCAGGAATCCAGCGAGTGCGGGCGATGTCCTTCGAGCAGCTCGGCTTCGCGTCGCACGTGCGGGCGCCGAACGATCACACGCTCGCCAAAGTCCGGCACTCGATCAAGGACTGCCGCAAGCACTATTCGCCGTTCAAGAAGTTGGAGCACTTCTTCCGCGCCTGCTCGTACGTGCTCGGCCCGCTGAAGCGGATGCCGTGCACCGAGGATCTCGTCCGCTGGATCGTCTTCATTCTTGCGAAGACGTCGCTCGTTACGTGCGAGGTTCGTCCACTGGCCATCAATTATTCGAATGAATCCGATGTTCAGGTGGAAGCGGTCTACATGCTCGAGTTGCTGCCCCAGACGATCCTCTCCAGTGGGCACTCGTTCTTCTACCTCGCCTGCCTGTTCACCGCCGTCCACGTGCTGAAGAACGCGGACTCGATCGGCCGCCTCCATCGGATGAGCGCCCGGCCGGACGTCTCCTCGCCGCAAGCTTCGCTGCAGTCGTGCATCGAAGAGGCGGCCGACGCGTTCGTTCGCGTGGCGATCCCGAACGAGACGCGCGGCACGATCGACTTCTTAGCGCTGCCGGCCGTCAAGCAGATGAACGTCCAGCGCCTCTGCCGCCTGATCGCCTCCCAGTCGCGCATCACGACACCCGAGGATTTCGGACTGTGAGTTCCCTCTTCCTTCCATTCATTTGATTTGTTTGTCTTCCGTTCAGGTGTGTCCTCTGCGACGGCTACGAGACCTCGCTGCACGCGACGGAGACGATCGTCGACATTCGGGCGGCGTTGAATTCGGGCAACAAACCGCACCTGTTCGTGTACAAACGGTCGGTTCTCCTCGCTCTCCGTGCACTCGATTGATTTCGCTCGCTTTCAGGCACGAGGCGAAGATCGCGTGGCCGTCGATTTGCGTCCACCTGACGAGCAGCAGCCCCTCGTCGCTCAATCCGACCCTTGGGTCGACTCAAGCTCGTTACATTTGAATCTTCCCGTCTGTTTCTCATTCTCTCATCTGTTTGTGTGTTTCCTGATCATTCCTGAGGTTCCCATTGCTCCCACATCTTTCCACTGACATCTTTCAATTGTTTCCTCCGGATTGCGCCCCTGCGGTTCGCCCGTTCGTGCCCCCCGAGGTGATGAGATTCCAATAAACTTCTATTTTCGCTAGTCGATACGAGGACTCGAATGCTCGCGTCTTGCGGTCACTTCGCACCTTCCGCTCGCTTGCCGAAGAGGACCGAGCGGGAAAGCATTTCCCCGCCGTTCGATCGGCCCGTCCGCTGACCGCCGACCGCCTTTCGCAATTGCCGCGTAAACAAGCCGCCCGCCCGTCTGCGAGCGGTGGCGGCGTTTCCGCGTTCGCCCCGACGAGCCGCCCAACCGGCCGACTGCTCGCCGCTTTCGGCTTGCTTTTCCGCCCCCGATCGAACCGAATGGAAGCCGAAGGAACACTCGAAGAAGCGGTGTTTATTTGCGGGAATGTCACAGGGAATTCAAACATGCGAGTGAGGGGAATTGCGAGGGAGTGGAACAGTGGGATGTGGGGAGATCAGAGGTCCTGCTCGGTGGTCCCGCTTCCGTCCGCGAGGCGGCGCGCACGCGACTGCTGGGCGACGGGCGTGGGCAGCGAGGCGGGCGGCAGGTCGGCGTCCTCGTCGCCCGAGGCCTCGTCCGAGCGCGGCGGCTTCAGGAGGCCCATGCCGAGCGGGCCGGCGTTCGCGGGCGCACTGATGGAGATCGCGACGGTGGAGGCCGGCGAGGGCGCCATCGCCACTTGGAGGGTGGTCGCGAACGTCGCCGTGCTCGTGGCGGCGGCGGCGAACGTCGGCGGCGGAGTCGACGGCGTGGGCGTTTCGGTGGCCGGCGAGGTCGCGTTCGGAGCGGCGGTGGCGGCCGCCTCCTGCCGCAACCCAACGGCCGAGCGGCGGGCGCGAGTGATGGGCGCGAGGGTGGGCAGGGAGGCGGTCGTGAGGGGGCGCGTGGAGGCCGTGGAGATCGAGGCGAGCGTCGGCAGGGAGCGGGTGGTCAGCGGGGTCGTCTGGACGGTCGGGAGCTCGGCGGTCGACGGCGTCGAGATCTCCACGGTGGAGATCGTGGGCAGCTCGGCGGTGGAGGCGGTGGCGATCGTGACCTCCGCCTCGTCCTCGGCCGCGTCCTCGCCCGACGCCTCGGCGGTGTCGAGGGCCGAGCGACGGAGGGGCGCCGCCTCCTCCTCCTCGCCCGAAGCGGCCGAGCGGCGGTACACCTGCAAGCAGACGAGCGATCAATCTGTTGTCGGGAGGGGATAGCGAACCTCGGACTCCTCCTCGTCGGCCGTCGGGGCGGGCGCGGCGGACGGGTTGGCGGCCTCGTCGTCGCCGGAGCCCTCGCCCGCGTCCTCGCACTTGCACACGACGATGCGGCGGGCGACGACGGTGGCGGCGTTCGGGCCGTCGGAGCGGGCGGTCGGCTGGTGGACGAAGGCGAGCGGCTCCTGCAATCGATCGATCGATTAGGGAGGAGGGGGAGAGGAGGGGGACGAACCTGCGAGAGGCCGCTGCCCGAACCGCTCGTCGGGTCGGCGGAGCGGCGGCGGCGGTAGGCGTCCTCCGGCTGCTGGTCGGCGGCCTCCTCGAAGAACTCCACCTCCTCGGCCACGATGCACGCGCACTGCAGCGAGCGGAACGCCTCCTCGCCCGAGCCCTGCAAACAGCGACGAGAGGTGAGTGGAGGCCGAGAGGAGGAGGGGAGAACGAACCTCGAGCGGCTGTCCGGAGCCAACGGAGCGGCGGTGGACGTCGGGGCTCTCGGAGTCGCCGGAGGCGAGCTGGGCGGCGGCCACGGCGGCCAGCAGGACGGGCACGAAGAGGAAGCGGGACATCTGAAAGCAGAAGGCGGGAGATGAGCGGAAGGGACGGGGAAGCGGCGAGAAAGCGGGCGGAAGGCGGCGGCGATCAACGCGCCGATGTGATGTTTTCGTCGGCGGCCGCCCGAAGTCGGCGGCGGGCGGCCTACCGGCAGGGCGGGCGGGGCGGCAGGCGAATCGGGCGGGAACACGGCGGCCGTTCGAACGGGGATTTTGGGCCGGCCGCCGGGCCGCGCTCGAAATTCGCCGAAAATCCGCCCGTTCGCCGCTTTAACGAACGAATTTCACTCCGCAATCGTTGTTTTCGTGTTCGCCGCAAATTGTTCCTCTTGTTCGCACCAATCCGATGACCGAAAGCAAGACGGCAGTCTTCTTTGGATCGGCGAAAGGATCGGCGAAAGGATCCAAGCGGAAAGACGCGAGAAGTCGAGCGAAGAGAACTCGCATGAAGTCGAACGAATTCCCATCACTCGTTCGTTTCGTCACTCACTCGTTTCTTCTCCATGCACTCACTAGCAATGTTCAGAACAAACTGTTTATTTCCCGGCGACACGCGAACAAAAGCGGGATGATCACAACGCATCCCGCGACTTCTTCTTGGACGGACGAGGGGCGGGCGTCTGGAAGACGTCCACTTGGCCCTCCGAGATGCAGGCGGTCTCCTCGTAGCAACTGATCTAAACGACAAGTGAGGACAGCGGCTCGTGGAACGCACCAGATCCGAGAGGTTGCGGAAGGCGGGGCCCGCGCGCTCCACGAAGTAGGCGGAGATCACGTACCGACTGCGGCCCGTCCGCTTCGACGTCACCACGGAGCCGGTGGAGCGCACGAGCAGGTGCGAGAGGACGCCGCGGAAGGAGCGGTAGACGACGGCGAGCGGCAGTCGGTCGCCGCGCCCCAGCGGCTGCAGCGGATTCCACTGGTGGAAGAGGCGGAAGTCCGTCGGCTGCCGCACCCAACGGTCGGCCTCCGCCTGCGTCAACACGCCGATGTAGCGGCGGCGGACGGCGCGCGAGAGGCGCGGCGGGTCGACGAGCGGCCGCACGCCCGCCGGCAGGAACGGCGGGTCCTCGTTCTCCTCTTCGTCCTCGATCGCCGTGGTCGTCGTCTCGTCTGCAAGCAGGCGGGCGTGAACTGGAGGCCGCGAAGTGCGGAGTTACCGCTGGTCATCTCGGAGGAAAGCGGACGGCTGGCAGGAGGGAGGTGAGCAGAAAGAAATGAGGAATTGCGGGTGGTCGTTTCTTTCGGCTAGTTCGTGATCGATGCAAATATCTTCCATTTGCTCGCAAGTGAAAGAACTATTCGGGGTTCTAACGGGTGGCTGCAAGAGCAAACGCTCACCCGCCCTCCAACCGAATGACTGCGGGGCAAACCGCGATCGATTGGGCGGACAAGGGGTTGCAAGAGAAGAAGGAAGGTGGAAAGCGGCAGTTCCCTTGCGCACTCCTCGCCCACTCGCTCACTCGGCGGTCCACCATGGGCCTCGCGTTGACGATTTTAGAGTTCCCGCATTTCTGGCGAGATAACCGCGATCGTCTCACAATCGACGCCTGGTGGGAGCGCAATGCGCGAAATCAACGCCCACATGAACGCCCGAACGCGCCGCCTTTGTGGACGCTCGCGGATGCGAGTGTGAGTGCCCAGCTGAAGATTAATTCATGACCTTCTCGCTGGCAGGTGGAAGAATCGCCACCCACGTGTGTTTCGAAATGCGGCCGTTTCGCCTTCCAAATGGCCGCCGTAACGAAAGTGCTCGTCTTTGACCTGCGGTTTGACGTTCACAAGTGAGCAGTCGTTTAGCAGAATTTCCCGCTGATTCGCTCGTTTAGAATTTTCGAAAGCCGTGAGATCTCGCCGCTGACGGACAGCGGAGTGTTGAGCCGCGCACACGTCGTGAATTTCGGGGCGTGGAGCGAGCGCGAGCTGATCGCCGTCGTCCGAGAGGGCGATCCACTGGAAGATCCCTCGTTCAACACTTTCCACGTGGTTCTCATCATTCTGGACTATGCGGAGAACTCGACTGCCGTTCGCCTGCTGCACACACTCGCCGACTGCAGTCCGCGCACGCTCTTCATTCGAGACGCCGATCGGCCATCGCTTCTGCGTTTGGACGTCACCGCCCTTCGGCACTCGAGGAACCTCGTCTTCTGCCGCCTTGACGACGGCGGATCGTTTCGAGTAGAGCAAGTGATCCCTCGACAGTCGCGTGCCGTTCTTTCCCATCCGATCGGCAACCAACTCGTGTACATTCGGGTAGACCGGCGTTCGTGCATCGATTGAACAACGGTGGGAGTCTACGACTTGCGCAAGAAGCTTGCCACCACGTGGACGACGACTGCGGACTTTTGCACTCAAGACGTGCCCCCGGTAAGCACGTTGCAGCAATCTCCTCTTTTGTAGCCGTAAATCGCTGTTCAGCTCGGCCTTCAAGACATCAAAATGTGCGCGTGGACATCGAACCGAATCTTCTTCCCGGCCGGAACGGCGGAACTCTTCCTGCCGACGTTCATTTTTTCGTTCGACGTCAACGAACGCCGCTTCTCGCTGCTCCCGTGGGCCGAACGGCAGTTCTGCGCGTGGAATCCTCCTTTCGACGAAGAAAGCGGCATTCTGCACGTCGGCATCGCGAAGTGGCGTCGCGGCTACGTCCGTTGGCACGCCGGCTACAGCGCTATTCGATACGCTTGCAGGTGATCAATTAAAGAAGGAAAACGGGTAATTACTTCTCTTACAGCAAACCGCTCACCCTGCGTGAGCTGTGCTGGTCGGAGATCAAGACGCAAGGTTTCAAGTCACTGGTTCCTCTTGACTCCGCTCTCCCGTCAATCGTCGAGTCGCCGCTGGTGCCCAAGGATGGACTTCGCTGGCATCTTTCCATTTACAAACGGAAGTGCGCGGCCGTTGATTTTCAACAAGCAAGCGTGCAACGTGCACAAACGGGCGAAGAACCCCCTTTTTGTTTCCAAATTATGTGCCTCATCCTCAGAGTTTCGTTTTTCTCGTGAATAAACAGATGTGAATGAGTTTGAAGATTTCTACCGAATGATTGACGTGCCACCTGCCAACAGCAACCGAAAGAAGCCTCTTGATCAATCGGGAATATTTCCAGATGCCACTTCCTCCATCTGTCTGCCGCCTTCCGCCCTGTAAAGATGAACTGTCGGGTGCGATCGCTTCTTTTCCGCCACGCCCGACATTCGACTCTCGGCTCTTAATTTCGACTGTAAACAAACCGAACAGTCGCGCGGCGTTTTTGATCACGCTCGTCGTCCCGCACGCCCGCCCGCCGCCGTTGCCACTCGCTTCCGCTCTCGCCGCTCCGACCGCTCTTCGTTCGCTCGTTCGGGACGCCCGCTCGACAAGACGGCGGGGACACTTGAGATCCACGAGCGGCCGGAGGGATCTCTTTTGTTTTCCTCCCATCCGCCGTCTTCCTGCCGCTTCTCTCGGCCGGCAGCCACCTTCTTTCCGGCCCGCGGGGATCACACGTCTGCTCGCTCGTTCGTTCGGTCGCTCGCTCGTCTCCTCGGGCATCAACACCTCTTGTTTTCGTTTGGTTCGTTCGTCCGGGCGATCCTTGCAATGAGAATTTTAAACCGTCGATGTTTTCCGCGCCCGCCGATTTCTCCACCGGGCGCACGTCAACAACAACGAACGACGGCGAACGATCGGCGGACGGCGGGCGGCGAGCGAGCGGCCGTTTGGGCGGGCGGGCGGTGCGCGAAACGAAGCGAAGGACGTCGGCGACCTCCCGAATCGGAGCGGCCGTGCGTGTGCCCGCTTGATTGCCCCGATTGCGGCGGTTTCCTTCCCGCTTTCTTCCTTCTTTTCTGCTGCTCCAAGCGAACGTTCGGGAATCCATTAGTTCCAGCGGGAGTGAAGGGCGAAATGCCCGCCGTTCTTCCCCGTCGAACTGCGCACTCTTCCAGCGGGCATCAATCGTTCTTCTTTCTTCTTTGGTTTGATAATTGATCAGCCGCTCCGCCCAACGACCACGCCCGCTTCGTTCTTCCGGGTGATTCATCGCGCAGTTCGTGTGCTCGGCGGCGTCATTCGACCTCCACCACTTCGATCGGTTCTTTCAGGATCAAAATGAAGTTCCTTTTGTTTCTCTCCGCTCTCGCGCTCGTCCTTGTCTTCGTCCCGTCGACGAGCGCCGAGGAGGACGTGCCGCACACCCGCGCCGAACGGTTCGTCGCCTACTCCAACGGCTTCCAAGTGGACTACTCGCTGCTGATCCTCGGCATCATCATTTCCATTGGTTTGTTCTTGATGGTCTCTTTTAAAGCCACTGGATTGTGTTGCAGTCCTCTCGATCCTCCTCTCTCTGCTCTGCTGCTTCCTGTGCAACAGCTGCTGGCTGCAACGACGTCGCGGCGGCGGCCCGCACGACTACCGGCACGATCCCTACGAGCAGTCAGTAAACAGCGGGTTTTATCCGTTATGCTGTTAGTTAATGCTTCCGATTAACTTCTTTTACTTTCTTCCTTACACACGAGTTCAACGGACTGATTCGTTTCGATTGCAGGCGGTTTCGGCGTCCCTTTCCCAACGATCGTTTTCAGTAACCAGCCGCCGCGCTTCGAGCACACGGACGGCGACCTGTACGGCGGCTCGGCGTCCACCTACACCTCCCGAAGCAACAACCGCGTTCGTTTCGACGAGCACGGCCAACCTCGCTCTGTCCTCAAGAACGGCAGCTACACGTAAATCCGCCCGCTTTCCGCCTTCTTCCCACCGCTTTTCGTTCGTTCTACGAGTTCTCTCCCGCTTCTCTTGTGTGTGTGGCCGCCGTCTGTTATTTTCCTTCGTTTATTCATATAAATACATATCCATTTGATTGAGGGTTGTGTGAAAGAATTGGATTGAACGAACGGGGGAGTCATGAGATCGCATCGTGTTGAAATGCATTCCTTTCCGATTAGAAGGGAGTCGTTGTCATCAGAGGAGACAAAAGGAAAGGTGGAGAGTACCCGAACGAATGGCAAGACGCAACGCCCCGCGGGGCGACTCAACGACCGCCCACCACTTCGGCGGCCAACAAGGTTGCGAGCAGGCCGGCGGCGAGGGCGCCCCAACGGCCCTTCAGCGAGGCGGAGTGATCGGCCGCCACGTTGCAGAAGTCCGAGTAGCAGGTGCACACTTGAATGGAGCTCTCGTCCGACTGCTCGAACGGCAGCTTGAAGAGCTCCCGTTTGCCGTACACACGACAGGCGTCTCGATGCATCCAGCGGTACCACGCGACGATCGTCTGATTGAAGCCGTTGATCAGCAGGTCGTCCGCGCAGCCGCGAATGAAGCCGCGGATTTTCACTCCTGAACAGCCAGTTGAGGGGATTCTGATTGGAAAGAACGAACCGGCGACCGTTGACTCTTCGCTCATCGCAACGCAGATCGTTGGGCTGAAATCCTTGCGGTTAAAAAAGAAACAAAGGGGAACGAACCAGTGCGTGATGGGAACCAATCGCTGGTCGATCGTCTCGTCGTTGCAGTCGTCCGTGAAGTTCATGGGCTTTTTGTACACGTGCGCAAGTGCTGGCCACACCTGCAACAAGAAGGTTGAAGGATGAAAGAAAGGGCAGAGCTTACGGCTTCGTAGAACTTGCTCATGCACGAGAAGCACTTGGCCGTGTCTAAACAATAGGTAGTTAGAAGAAAGCTCTTAAATGAGAAGGAAGGGGCACAGAGGACATCTAACAAGAGCAACAGACAACACTCAACAGCCACAATCAATGAAACGAACCACTGGGCGGCATGTTGCCGAAGATCTGCTCGGTGAAGCGGTTTGGGAAGTCGGCGGCCGACCGCGCGGGCGGCAGTTCGTGGCGGAAGTACGGGTGTTCGCTCAGTGGGCCCGCCTTCAGAAAGAAGCCGCCCTCGTCCCGTTCGGGCGGCCGCTCCGGCAGGAAGAACTCCTGCTGCTCCCGCTCGTTCGACTCGAACTGCGGCGGCGGCGGGAGGTCGGCGAACTCGCCGTCCAGCTGCGCGAACTCCGGCCGACCCATCAGCAGCGCGGGGAGAAGCAGGAGGAAAAGAAGCCAACCGAAGAGCATCGCATGCTGACCGCCGCTGACCGTCGGGACGAGAGTCAGAGCGAACAAACGGTAGAAAAAGGAGGTGCTTTCATTTCACGACTCTCCGCTTCGTTCTGCTGCAAGAAAGCGCTGCAGTTCGCGGGCATTTGCACGAACGTTCGCCCCGATTGATCGCGGGCAACGGAGAGGAGAAGGCGGCAGTTATGATTCGACGGCTGGGGGACGAGGCGGACAACTGACATTCGAGGCCCCACGGCAGGTGGACGTTGATGAGCGGTGGATGGGAGTCAAAATAAAAGACGAGAAGTGTCGATCACTCCGATGGCCCAAAGGAGGTGAGAATTCGGGGAAAAATCTCCCGATTGTTTGCTGGAATCTGTTGCCGAATTCTCAACCCGATCCCCGCTCGAATTCGCGGTCGCCCAACTTCCGCCCCGCCGCGCCCTCATCGGCCGGCCGGCTCGCCCGACTTTCCGGTCGCCCGCCGAGCGGCGTATCGATTGACATGCCGGCGGATGAGGGCGGAGGTTGTCGAAATTCGAGCGCTGGACAAACACGACCGACCGGACATCTTCCGTCCGCTCGTCCGTCCGACCGCTCGGCCTTCCGGTCGGCGCCGCCAAAGGTGAAGAGGCGACGGCCGGCCGACTGATTGGGCGGGCGGGCGGACGGCTCGCGGCCAAAAGCGGTGGGAATTCGGCGCCCAAATGCGGCCGACCAGCCGCCGAAATCAAGGCGGATTAGACGGCGCGGGTTTCCCACCGACCGTTGGATCAAAGCCGCTTACTCGGCGACCTTCGGGGACGTCCATTTGGAGACGGAAAGCCGCAAAGCCGCTCGCCGGAAGGCAAAACGGTCGCCCTGCACCCGCTCGAGGGTCTTCCCGCGAAAAAACTGTTGGAATTCGTGCAGCCAATCTTCTAATTAGTCCCCAGGAAAGCGGAGGGTTGATCAATCGGATCACGAAACAAAAGGCGGCAAAATGAGGAGCGAGATGCCCGGCCGGCCTCTCCATCGTGTGTCGAGTGCAAATCAAAAGCGAGCGAGCGAGCAGTTGGCCGAGCCAGACGGGCGGGCGGCCCAGCGAGCAGAGCGGCGGGACTTGGCTCATTGAGAGCGCTTTTGTTTGTTTGTGGCGAAATGAAAAATGCGGAGTATGAAGGAAGGAAGGAAGGAAGGACGGGACGAGGGCGAGCGGCGAGGAAGGCGGCAGAAGGTGGGCAGTTCATTCCGTCCGTCCGTCCGTCGGCACGCGACCAAATGCGTTCGTGGACACGCGCGCGGAGTGAGTGAGTGAGTGGATTGCGCAAACATGCGAGTGAGTAAAAGCCGAAGGATGATGTCGGCGGCTATTCGAAGAGCAGAAGTATGAGCATGCGGGCGAGGGAGTGCAACGACGAGATGACTTCATTCTCGCCGCTCGCCGCCGAACAATTCGCGGGTTTTCTTTTCAACTTTTTTGCGAATTCCACTCGGATTTCTACGCGTCTGCTCGCTGGTCGGCGGCCGCCGCGAGCCGACCGAAAAGGAAACGAAGAAAGCGCTGAGCCAAAAGAATTGACTTCCGGTACGAAATAATCAAAAGAATGCCCGCACGAGGAACATTCGCTCCCGGCTCGATTGTGAATCAAACCGCCCACGACTACGGTCTGCTCCGAGCACGAGTGCGGGGGAATCGGATGTCCGGACGGATGCGGGAGTTTTGCGCAACAGGCGGCCGCGGCCGAAAGGAAGATGAATCGAAGGATTGGGTGCGAGTGTTGGTGGCCGAAAAGAAATGAATTTCGGACGGGAAACATCAGTCAATCTCCGCAATTACTTCTCGCGGCAAGGCGGCCGATCCCGCGGGACGCGTCGATCCAATCGGCGCGAAAGGCGGCCGCCACCGTCGAGAAGTGACAAAAAAGAAGTGCCCGGCGACCGGCGCGGCTCCCCGAAGCCCCGAACGACTCGCCGACTCGTCTCGTCGACCACCGACGAGGGACTCCCGCTCGTCGAGTCGAAACCAAACGGAAACAAAACCCCAAAGACGACGACGACGACGTTTGGCGGCAATCCGCTCGTCCATTCACTTTGGATCCAACCGACGAGCGGAACGAACAACGAAGAAAACAAACGGGAAGTCCGCCCTTCTCTCGGCTTTCGTCAACCGATTTCCAATTCGCCGATTCCCGGCGAGAAGTTCGCAGTTCAAAACGATGAAAGTGCAGAAGAGAATGCAGTGGTTTTCGCTGGAGTGCTGGACTTCCGTTCGACTAATGAGCACAACGACCACACACGAACGAGCACGAACAGCGAACGAGCAGACGGATGACACACGAACGAACCAAAACGAGTGGCCTCTGGGGACTTACGCGCATAAAAAGGTTGTTGGTGCTGGACGAGGTCGTTCTCACTGCTTGCCCACCTGAAGCAACGGGGGATCAATCGTCTGTGCAATGATCAGCGGGAACTCACATGATGTCCCTCCGGCGGGCGGAGCGGACGAGCAGGACGGAGGGGCAGGAGATCAGCAGGAGGAGCGGGAGGCGAAGGAGCGGCCCGATTGTCATTCAGTTCGTCGCGCCGGTCCGCTTCGACATCGATCGAACCGAAGGTCGAACAGTCCACGGTTCCACTGAAAGCTCCAAGCGAACGATCACTCCAACTGTTGCGCGCCTAAAACAATGCGGGCGTAATCAAACGGAAACCCGACCTCCGCGACCCGCTCGCTCGCTCGCTCGTCCACTAACGACCCTCCTCGGCCGGCGCAACTCATTTAGGGCGGGGAGACGAGCGGGGAGGGCGGATTGGAGGGCGCCGTCGGTCGGCATCGGCCCGGCCGGCCGTGTGCTCTCCGTTCCGCTCGTTGGCACTTAACGAAGGAAGCGGCGCGCCTCGGGGACAATCGGCCGAGGGCGCCCGTTATCTTTCGGCAAAGTTGGGGGACGCGCGCGCAAATGAACGAGCGGCCGGGAATCTCGGATTACCGCCCTTCCGTTGCCCATTTACGGCCGCCCATCATCGCTAGCGGCCAGCGAGTGAGTGAGTGGAGCGGCCAAAGGAGAGTGATAGGCGAGCCGGAGGCGCGCGAACGAACCCGCCGTCCCCCCGGAGACTCGTCGCCCGAATTGAGCGCCCCGTAGTCGCTAATGAAAGGCGGGAACGTGCGGGACCGCTCGGTCGGGTTTTGAGCGAAAAACGACGCCCGTGAGCGGCTAGCGATCCGCCCGCTCGTCTGCCGGCCGTCCGGCCGAGGCGCTCGGTGGGGCACGTGCGCAAAGCGGCCGCTTCCTGCGCGCAATCTCAACTTCCACCGACGACTCGGCGAAAGCCCGACCGGCTAATCGCATTCGCCCGCCGACGACAATCGAATTCTCGCCGGCCCGAAACGAAGAAGACCCGAAACAAATGGATTGCAGGACGAAAGAAGGTGGATTTAAACAGAAAGCGCTCATGATTCCCGCCATCAGCCAGTGCAGAGCAATGCAACGTGCCAATTACGCCGTCCGGCCGGCGGATGATGGGCGGTTGAGGGCGGCGGCCGAGTGTCGCGAAAGGAGCGCGGATGTAAACAAACGAGAGTGAGTGAGAAAGGAGTGCTCTCTTCTTCCTTCCGTTGCACCCAACGGCGATCTCCTCCTCGTCATCGTCTGCTGGCCGGCCCGCCGGTTTAAAGACCGCCCGGAAAGCGCGGGAAGCGGATTCTTTTTATTCGATTTCACGCCGAAATGCGCACCGCAAGCGAAAGCGAGAAACAAGCGGGAATCACGAACCTCCCTGGCCGCTAGTCAACTCCCAAATCAAATGGGCGAATCAAACGGGAGTGTACGAATCGAACGGAACAACAAGTGGGATCGACCGGCGAACACCCCACCCGTCCGCTTTGATTTGAACCGCCCGCCTTCCGGCCGGGCGGCCTCCGGGAGTCGAATTTCGCCCTCGGGCCGGTCGGTCGGTTGGCGGGTGATCAATTAGCCGCGGGGATGTCCGGATTGGCGGGCGGAACAAGGGACAATCTCGTTTTGCATCAATCAAACATCAACAGGCGTGTTTTCCACCCATCCGGCCGGGTTATGACAGCCGGGGACGAGTGGACGGCAGGCAGGCACAAGGGAGGGCAGACGGGGGACGAAATTTGGTACTGCCGGCCGGGGGTCATCCCCGGCGAGCGCCCGACGACACGCGATTCTTCCGGTTCGGGCGACGAGTGGGGGGCGGCGAAACAAACGACTATCTTCTTCGGCATTTTCTTTCCGCAAACCCACGTACGGATTATGGAGGTGCAAATCCGTCGGCATTCCCGCTCGCCCGCTTTCCTCCCGACCGTCAATTAATCCTTCGGCCAATCCGTGCGAACAGAAGAATGCCGCCGGCTGCTTCTTCCGAGCGCCCCGACCGTCCGTTTGACGAAGCGGCCGGTCGAAAGTCGAGGGCCGCGCGGCGGAAACGAGGTTAAAACGAGCGGATTGCGACGAGCCGACGGATGGCGCGCGAAACAATTCGATTCGAGGGCACAATCGTCGTTTATTAAATCAACGCGAAGGAGAATCGAAGCGACCAAATCGGAGCGGCGGGAGGGCGGGGAGCAAGTGGACACGCATTGTCGACGAGAGCGGAGAGTTGAGACAAAGCAGACGAATGAAAGAACTGAAGGGGAGCACCGGTAGACATCCACGATCGTGGGGCGTCAAGCGTGGAAGGCCGAAAGCAGCTGGTGCGGCCGGTCGGCTGCCTCGCGCGGCACGATCAACACGCGGGGGCGGCGGACGAATCGCCACAAGACGGCGCAAAACAGGATCGAAATCATGAGCAGAACGACGGCGGCCGCCAGCACGGAGGTCGAGAGCGTTTGGCGCGAGATGCACACTTGCGGGCGGGGCGGCGCGATTTCGACCATTCGGGGAGCCGTGCGCGGAGTGACGGGCGTTCCGTCCTGGTCGAACGTCGCTAAACGAGGTCCATTGGTTGAAGGCAGGGATCGAAGGAATGTACCCGCTTCAGACACGTCCACCACGTCGATCCCCGCCTGCAATTCACTCTTGAATCAAACGAAGTAAGCATTCACTCACCGAATTCACGTCCATCTCAATGGCAGCCCGGCCAAACATCCGCTGCGTCGGTCGTGTCTCGCTTGACTGCGGAGTAGACGGAGTGGTCGCCCGATGTCGCTGCTGAACTTCGGCGATCTCCAGCGGCAGCGTCGGCAGCGGGACGTCCAGCAGCTGCTCGTCGTGCGGCCCGTGTTCCGCCGACTTCAACGATGCGGCGAATCTCCGCTCGTTCGAAGTCGTTAGAGCTTCTTCTCCCTCCGCAGCTCCCTCTCCTTCTTCTGCTTGTGCTTTCTGCTGCTGGTCGACTTCCTCCTCCTCCATCTCGGCGATCTGATCGTTTCGCCGAAGGAAAGACTGCGAATCGTTCGCTTCAGCTGGTGCCTCCTCCTCCTGACCGGCGTTCTCGTCGGCCGGAGCGGAATCCTCGAGAAATTCGGGCGCTGCGGAGGGCGGCGGTCCCGTGACGGAGGTGCGCGGCGTCGGGAAGTCCGGAGCGAAATCGTAGCTCAACGAAGTTCGCGCGAAGTTCTCCGCCGCTCCCGACGGCGATTGGCGATTTGAAGCGGCCGGTTGGCAGCGATCGGAGGTTCTCTGCAGCCACTCACAAGTACAAGAGGGAAAATTGAAGCAACTCACGGAACACGTCCCGTCCGCTTCCTTCAGCTCCAACCGCAACGCGCACGAGAAGTAGATGGTCGGCTTGTCCGCGAACTGAAGACACGAGTGAGAAAGAAGCTGTAAGAACGCTCACCTTGAACACGAAGCCCTTGTACGATGCCTCGAGGTCCCCGCCGGAGTAATCGATCGCGTCCATGAGCGACTTGTCGATTGGGCAGCCGTTCGCGTCCAACAGCTTCTGCGAGTCGCCCTTCCCGCCGTCCGAGACGTCGCAGCTTCAAACAAACGAAGGGGATGATTGGAGAGAGCGAGAAGAAACAAACGAGTGGACCGTCAAGCAGTATTGATGGTTGCCGACCTCTTCCTCGCTCTCCTCCAGCGCGTCCTTGGCGGACGACTCGCAGCTCCAGCGGTGCATCACTTGCGATCCCAAAGTGGCGAACATCAGCGTCTTTCCGTCGGCCGTGAGCACGTCGTAGCGGCACTTCGGCAGCGGCGCCTCCGAGTGGATTTGGAGCTGCTCCACGTCCGACAGGTCGGAGGAGGCGAGGTCGACGTTGATTTTGTTCGTGAACCGATCGTTTTGCTCCAAATAGGAGCATTGAATTTGAAATGCCCGGTCGTTTCGAGTGAGGAACCGCCGATGCAGCATGAGGACGACCGTGATCTCAAAGGTGATTCCTTTCGGTTCGACCTGCAAGAAAAAAAGAAGTGGAAAGGAAGGAAGAAGCAGGGGATTACCGTCCGCAACCTCCGAATCCCGCAGTCAGCAGCGATCGGGACTAAACGGAAACGATTGATTGAAAAAAGGGAGAAGAAGAACGAACTCGTGATGTTCGCCAGATTGCCGCTGCCGTCGCCCGAGACGCGGCAGTTGGGCGACTCGAAGAAGCCCTTGGCGTAGACGTTGCCCTCGAAGACGTCGTTCGTTTGCAGCGTGACACGAATCGAGCCGTCGCCGCATCGAACCTTCGGGATCCCGACGAGCTTCGTGTTCACGACTTGTGCTTCCGATCGACCGACGGAACACAAAAGAAGGACGACGAGGAGCGGGCGGAGTGGGGCGGGATCGCCGACCATTGGCGAAGAACAAACGAGCGGCGAATGAGCAGCAGCAGAGGGAGCGGTGGGTGGATCGTGGGAGCAGCCGACGGCGGTGGATCCGCTCGCTTCATTCGCCTTCCTTCCGGCCAGGAGCGAACCGGCGAACCGGAAGAAGCGGGCGGGCGGACGATCCGAAGCGGCGAATTCACGTCATCCCGCCGCGCGCGAATCGACGAACGGACGACCCCCGACTGTGCGGATCCTCAATTAGCGGGCGACGGCGGCGGTGAGTGAGAAGCAAGTGAGTGGGCGGGCGGGCGGTCGTGTTAAGCGAGTCGCCTAATAAGTAGACGGAAGGAAGTCGGAGGTGGAGGCGGAAGAAATCGAAAGGCGTAAGCGAGAAGCCCGCCTTTTGTGCGGCCGGCCGATCGATCCGTGGGCGGAATGCACGTCCGCTCGCCCGGTCGATCGCTGGTGTTCGTCGGGGGGATCGCTGCTCGCTTTCGTCACGGCGATTTCGAATTCGGGGCGGGCGGAGGCGGGCGGAGGCGGAGAGGTTCAGCGGGCAGAAACAAAGGAAGCAGGAGGCAGGCGGGCTGGATTACGCGGACAACAAGCGGCGATCGGAGAACATCGCGAACAAACCGAAAATTGCCGCTTCAACCTCCTCGCGGCGCGCGTAATTGCGATCGATGAGCTGCCGGACGATCCGCGCTGTCTGCCGGCGGCGGGGGTTCACAAACAATTTACGGTCGTCCGTCTTCCTAATTGGTCGTTGCACGGATTAAAACAACAACCTCCCGCCCCGCATCCTGCGGTCGGTCGTTTCGTTTACGAGCTGCACGGCGGAAATCGCCGACAGTTTTCGCGCCCATTAGCAACTCGTCGCTAATGGGCATTCAGCCAACAGAAACAAGAAACAAACGATTGAACGAGTAGACAGTAACCGAGTAAACGAACGATCGAGTAAAAGTTTATTCCTTCGCCTAATTGCTTCCATCCTTCCGCTCATTCGACGGTCATCTGCACGATGGGCGCGTAGTTCAACGGCGGTCGTTTGGGATGCACCCACTCCTTGGTGATCAGATACCATTGATACAACGTGATCTTCAGTAGGGTGAAGTAGAGCCCAAATGCCGCTCGCGTCCACTGGCCGAACGTCTTCGCATTCCGAATTCGCTCCTGGTAGACGACCTTCGTACAGATCCGCGACATCTGAAGACGAGAATGATTAGGACGTCAGATGAGGAGGGAATGTGCGGACCTCAAGGAAGGCATCGGACCTCCCGTATGCGCCGAGGCGTCGTTCGATCGACCGGAGGAGATCGTTCGTCTTGAGGATCAGGAGCATCGCTCGAGGCATCCGGTCGAGCACTTGGGTGATCTGCGGGACCAACGACGCCGCGTAGTGCTTGATCTCTTGGGCCTGCAATCATTTGATCAACCGATCGGATGGATGTGGGTGGGACGAGCCTCTGCTTCGGTCTCCTTCGATTTGCTGATCCCGCTCGTAACGGAGGCCCACGAGCGAGCGGTCACGATGCACGCGAAGAGGCCGTAGAGATCGCCCAGTCCGAAACGGTCGCAAATCCGCTGGATTTCGTCCTTGTCCGCTTGGATGATCGCCGTCCAGAACTTGCAGTACTCCGTGCGGAAGGCGTCAGTCAGTGTCTGAAGCGAGCGGGAAGAAATGAATGAGAAATAGAAGTAGAATTAGAAGGAACTCACGGAGTAGAGCCCGTGGTCGAGGAGGATTAAGCGGAACGAGCGGGCCGTCTTCTGCACGAGCAGGTTGCCCGGGTGGGGATCTAAAGAGCGAGGGAGTGGACGAAAGGCGATGGATGGACGAACCGGCATGGATTTTGCCCCTGCAAACAAAGAAGTTAGTCAGAAGAAAGTGAAATAAAGGTTTTACCGCAAGAAGATCATTTCGGAATAAACGGTACCCAGCTTCCGGCAAATCTGAACCCATTCGATCGATCAATCAAAAAGGAAGGGAACGAACGTCGAACGTGTCGATCTCGTGCTTTCGGAAGTAGTCGACGTCGTTGATCTGCCTGCCTTCCATGAACTCCATCGTGAGGACCTTCGGAGCGGAGAGCTCGTAGTAAATGCGGGGAATGGCGAGGAACGGAAGGTGGGCGAAGAGCCGCTTCGCGTCCTCCGCGTTCTTCGCCTCGTGAAGGAAGTCGAGTTCTTTCGGCAAGTTCTTTTTCGTCTCGTCCACCTGCAACCGTTGGAATGATCCGAAGTCCTCTTCCACGGGAAACTCACGAGCCACATGAAGCGAAAGTCGGGGAAGAGGGCGTCGGCTATACGAACGAAGAACTCCATCGTCTTCACGTCGACGTTCGACCGCTTGAGAACCTTCGGATGCTGGATTTTGACGGCCACCTCCTCGCCGGTCGCGCGGAGCTTCGCTTTGTGCACTTGAGCCAAAGAAGCCGCTCCGATTGGCTCCGGGTCGAAGGAAGCGAAGACGTCTTCCAGCTGCAAGCGACGTGAAAGAAAGAAGTGGAAGAAAAGGCGAACCTTCTTGCCGATGGAGGACTCGAAAACGTCGCGAATCTCCGAGAACTTCGACTCGGGCGCCTTCGAGTGGAGGACGGAGAGCGTGGACGTGTACTCGTCTAAAGAAATCCCGTGAAATCAATCCATTTTTCGGGGAAACGAACCGGGGATCAGGTACTGGAGCGAAGCGATGTGTTGGCCGACCTGAACGAAAGATACGAGTGGAAGAAAGGAAGGAATGGGCTCACTTTGATGAAGACGCCGCCGTTCTTTCGACACAACTCGAGGATTCGCTCGGCGCCTCGCTGATGGCAGCCGGAGAGTCGCTTCTTGTACTCCTCGGACTCCCGATCGGCGCCCGTCATTTGCCACTTGTAGTCGGCGATCATCTCCACTGCCTTCAACGAGAAGCTGAGGGGAATGAAGGAGAAGCTCACCGTCCATCCCGCTCGGGAGAAGCGAACCAAACCCAACTGCGAGAGCGGCCCGTCGTCGCGGATGCCGAAAAACCACGTGGTTCCGCCGGCCGCGGCGAATATCGCCGCATTTCGGGGACGAACGAGCGAGCGGAAGAATCCCATCGCTTTCTGCTCACATCCGACCGCAAACAATCACTCGAAGGGACTTTCGGGAAGGAAAACAAGCCGGAATGTCCACTTGTTTGTTTTCGCAGACTTTCGACGGAAATTCGGCTTCGAATTCGCGCCGTCAGGATCGATTTTCCGCCTCCCTTGCGGAGAGTCACCAGTTATTGGGAGCAAGTGGAATGAGTGCTTGAACAACAACAAAATGAAACAAACAATCCAATGCAAAGGAATGCCTATGACCTGCTCGAAGCTCCACCGCTCCTCACTTGTTCATTCTCGCGTTCGCAACGAGCAGTCGGATGGGCGAAATGTGGACGACCGAGTGGGCGTGGGCCGTCGTCTCCGCCCTCCTGCTGCTGCTCGTCTCGGCGATCACGTGCGGCAAGAAGAAGCAACCGAAAGCAGGCGGAACCCCGACGCCCGCCAACGCCAAAAGCCGCCCGTCGCCGATGGACGGCGCCGCGAAGGAGGCGGCGGACAGCCGAAAGAAGGCGCCCCCGAAGGCGCCCGTCCAGCTCAACACTCAGGACCTCAAGTCGGAGACCCGCTCTGCCGTCCAGTCGGTGACCGTCGGCATGCCGCCCGCTGCTACGCAAGGTTCGTTCTCTCCCGTTTGTGATCGATCGAACCTCTTTTCTGCAGGCAACGCGCAGCCCCCGTCGGTGACAGCGAAGAAGAAGGAAAAGACGACTCAAAGCACGCAGTTGTTGACGGTGGGCTTCCTGAACGACTACGAGCAGTTCGTTTGTGTAGCTCCCTCTCTTCTAATCGATGCACTTGCAGGCATCGCGAACGGAATCGAAGCAAACGCCTCGTGAATCAAGCGGGACCGCACTCCGCGTACGCGCCGCCGGCTGCTCCCGCTCCGCCGCCCGCACAAGGGACTCCCGCCGCTCCTGCTACCGTTCCGCCCGCTCCTGCTCCGGGTGCTCCTGCTCCAGTTCCAGCGGCGCCTCCGGCGGCGGGCCCGCAAGCAGCCGACCAGAGCCCGAAGCCGGTGGCCAGGATCGTGGACGGCCGCTCCACGTACGTCGCGTGAATCCCGTCCGCGGCGGTTCTTTCTTCTTGTTCGTGTTCAATAAACCTTTTCGTCGTTTCTCTTTGGTTGAAGGGACAACGAGGCGGAAACCGAGTTCATTCGGGCATTTCAAGATTTGTGCCGGCTTGCTTGAAGTCCACGGGCTTTCCTCCTTGCCCCTTTTTTCTCCACACTCCGCTTCGAAATGATCCCTTCGCTGAAGGACATCGAGAAGCTGGACGAGTCCGCATTGTCCGACCAGCTGAACGCGCAGATCGCCGCCACTCTGCAGACCGAGCGGGAGTTGGCCGTCGTCGTCAAGCAGCGGGACCAATGGAAGTCGAAAGCCGAGCAAATCCAAAAGCTCCAGGAGGGGTAAACTCTCCATTTCTCGTCCTATCTTCCGCCTCTTGCAGGAACAAAGGAGCGTTGACCGAAACGATACAACGGCTCGTCCACGCGACTCGCAACCTCGACGCCGACATCCGCTCGACCGAAGAGAACATCCGTCGGTGTTCCGAAGGCGATCCGCAGCAGACGGCGCGCGAATTGCGCGACAAAACGGAGCAACTGCGCGTTCAGAACGCCGCCCTTCGGCTGGAACGAGCGGCCAAGGCGGCCGTCTGCGATCATTTCGGCCGACCGCCCCGCGCTGCCCGCCAACTCCCCACCGAAAGCGAGGCGGACGTCCAGCAGCGAGTGGACGTGGCCGCCGTCTTGGAGGAGTTGGACGAACAAAAGACGAAAGGACGACGAAAGTGGAAGGGAATCCGGTCGATTGCCGCCCTTTCCCACCATTGAGCCCCCCATTGCTGCTGTTCGTGGGGTAATTGCCCCTTCTCGGACGATAAACGATTATTCCCTTGCATTCTTTCGTTCGTTCTCCGCCTTGGTCGTGGCATTCGTGTGTTCTTTGAGTCTCCCGCGATGTTCACCACCGAATTCCCGCTCTTCAAGCTAAAGAGTGAAGAAGATTTTGCGGATGTCTTCCAGTTCATGCAGCAACACTTTCGTGTTCAAGAACCGATCACTCGGGCATTAGGTGAGCGGGCGGTGACTACAAATAGCTAGTCGGTGGTTTAGACACGAAGGAAGAAGGGAGTGCTGACTTCTACACGGACCTCTGCAACGGCGGCTTCAAGACGGCGGGCATTTCGTTTGGCGTTCGGAATGCCCAAGGCGAGTTGATCGCAGTCGCCCTCAACGGGCAGTGCACGTGCGAAGAGTTGAGTCGAACGCCTCCGTTGGACATGCACGACTTTACACAAGGTTCTTCCGTTCTATTCTTTTTCGCTTACTGTATGGTATGTTCGATGCAGAAATCAACGACGGCCCGTACACTTTCCGCAACGCGAATCGCTTGCTCGTGTTCATCGAGCACGTGGAGGCGGGGCTCGTTGCCCACTTGCCCCCGAATGCCCGCATTTTCAAGATGGTGCGTGCACTCATCAATCAACTTTGTTGCCTATTTGTGTTTGCAGGACATCCTGGCTGTTCGCTCGGATTATTGCCGGTTCGTGTGCACAATCCTTTCTCTTTATCGCTTTGTAGCCGAGGGATCGCAAGTGCCCTCCTGGGGGCCTCGCTCCAAGCAGCGCGAGAAGCGGGCTGCACTCACGTCGTGACGTGTGCGACTGCCCAAGCATCTCAACGTTTGTTCCAATTGCGCGGCTTCCAGATCGTCCGGAGTGTTCGCTTCGCCGACTTCTTGGATCAAAATCGTGCCGTCTACTCAACGGTTCACGACGGCGGCGACGCGGCTCGCTTGATGCTTCTCGAACTCTCGTAGGACAGTTGAAGGAATAAAATTTAGGCGGTCCTTCGAGAGGAATGCGAGTGTTCGATCCAAAAGAGCGCAAGATTGAGCGTAGTTCATCGATCACTCACGACAGGAGAGAACTAACAAACGAACGGTTTATGTGCACCGATACAAACAAAAAGAAGGCGGAATGTTCGAAAGGTGGGACTAAATCAAAGGCAAGCGAGTAAGCGAACGGAATCTCGTGGGTTTATGCTCGTAGCGACGGGATCAGAGCTTCTTCAGCAACTTCTTGACCTCCTCGAGCGCCTCCTGCTCGCTGGCGTCCGCCGGCTTGATCTGGACGGCGATCGTGAGATAGTGGCCGGCCTGCTGCTTGTCCTTCTTCGCCACGTAGCACTGAGCTACGTAAAGCAGATTTTCGATCCACTGAGCCGGGCGGAGCGTTTCGACTGCGAGGAAGTCCTGCAAACAAACAAGAGAATGATGGGAATCCGGTGGAAGGGTTGCCTTGAGGGCGTCGTCGATGGAGCCGGTGGGCGGCGTGCCGAACAGGGCGGAGGCGGCCTTTCGTTCGAGCCACGACAAGTTGGCGCACGAGTAGTTGAAGCGGCCGCGCATGTGCAGCAGGCCGTAGTCAGCGGGCAGGTGGACGAGCGCTCCGTCGAGGTACTTCTACAACCGCTCGAGTAAATGAAAGGAGTGGACGGAAGCAAGAGACGTGCCTTGAACTCGAATCCAAGGGCGATCTTCTCCTTCGTCCCGGCGGCATCACAAGCCGAACCAGTGGTCACTGCGCACCACTTGAGGACGTTCCCGTTGTCGGGCGCCAGCTTGTGGGCCGCCTTCGCGTGTTCGTAGGCCTCCGTGGCGAGCGCCTTCCGCGCGGCGCTCTTCTTCTCCAGCAGGGCCGCCTTGTTGTGGGTGGCGCGCGCCAAACGCCACAGCAACTCCACGTTCTGCGGGTCCTCGGCGTGGGCCTGCAAACGGAGAGGATGAACGAGGGATAAGAAGAGAGAACTCACTTGTTTCGCCGCCTCGTACGCGCCCTCGTACTCGTGCTTCTCGTGCAGCTCGTCGATCTGCTTGATGGCCTCCTGCAAACGCACGGGTTGAGCAACGGAAGACGTAAGAGGGCGACCATTGGAATCAGTCCGCTCTCGTTGTTTCCGATCGATCGGCGAGTCGAACCAACCGCTCGCCCACTCGCTTTCGATCGTGAGCGGGCGGCGGGTCGATCGAGCGATCGAAAGCAACGAAATTCGGTGGGCGATTCAAATTTCTGGCCCAAAATTTACCGTCGGCGCGAACACGAAATCGCCGCCGCCGCGCGCCTCGAATTCGATGGGCGACGGCCACTCTTCTTGGGCGTCCAAGTAGTCCGAGGTGGAGGTCATCGAAGTCACTCGACTCAACGGCTCGGCGGGGATCACTTCGGCGGCGGCGAACGGCGGCGAGGGCATCGGGGCGAACGAAACCGAGCGTCTTTCCGGCGCGTCCCCCATTCGGAGCTCCAGGTTCCGCAGTCGCAGCTTGAGTGCGTTGAAGTCGACTCTGAAGCTTCAATTCAATCAGAAGGGGAGGAACTCGAAGGGGACTGACCGCAAATCGCCGGCCGTCTCGTCGGCTTCCGCTCGCCGTCGTTCCAACTGCCGCAACTTGCGGAGCAGAAAGAAGAGGAGGGCCGATTGGGCGGCGAGTCCCCCGACCAGCAGGACGTTGCGGAGACTCCAGCTCCGCAATTCGGTCGACATTTCCGTTGATTCGATTAGTGCGCGATCATTGCCGTCTGAGCGGAGTGGAAATCAGCGAAAAAAGTGGGAAGAAATTGGATAGACGGAAGAGACGAGGACCCACAGACAGAACGAAGAAAAGTGCACGTCTTCGAGGATTAACGGAGTTTATTTCCAATCAAACAATTTGCGCTCTGTCAGCCGAGAAATCCGTTGATTTTCAGTGATTTAACGGCCGGTCGGACTGCGCATCCATTCGCACCGTGCGCCCTCGGTTTCGCTAACCGACTGCTTTCTTCGAGTGTTTCTTGTGTGTAACCAGTTTAGTTGAAGAGGATGACGAATGTTCAGCGAATATTTCCTTAATTGGTGTTCGTTCGGTCGAAGTAAGAGTAAACGAAACATGCGCACAAGTGACGCCCGTCACTCGACATTTGGGTCAGCGGGGCGGTCATTTGAGGCGACGGCGTGCGGGAATGAAGAGTGGCGACCACCTCGGGCGGGAATCTCCGACCTCCTCCTCCGCATTTCGCGGCTGTTCGCCCGCGCGCCCGCCTCCTCGATGTCCGCCCTTCGGTCGGTGGAGTGAGTAGAAGACGGAAGAGAAGCCATTTTTAGCCACAAATTGGGCGGAAGGAGAAGCAAATCCCTTCGCTCACTCACTCACTCGTGCGCATTACGAAATGCGCCCCTCCATTTGTACGAAGTTCAAGAACCGCCGCAATGTTTACCGTTGAAATGGAGAAAGGAGGAAGTAATGAACCGGAAGCAAGCGAGAAACAATTAAGCCGCCGTTCGCTTCGCCTTCCGGTCGGCCGGGTGTTGGGTGGACGTCCGAGAAGATTCTTGACGCCTTCTTGCAAGCTTAGAGAACAAGCGAATCAAAGATCTCCTCTTCCGTTAATTGGACAATGTTTACGACGGTCGCCCAAAGTGGCCAAAGAAGGTCGTGCATCGATTCTCCTCCTTCTCCTTCTGCATTCGTTAATCCGCGCCGTGTGATGCGGAGGCCGCGTGCCCGTCCTTTCTTCTCCTCGCCTCGTCCTTAATCACGAAAACAAGAGAGAACTCATAACAAACGAGCGGAGAGGAACGGAGCGGCCAATTCGGAGCGAATGTACGTGACTTGCGGAACGGCCGTGCACTCGCCGCTCGGGCGGACGGGCGGGCAGTTGGGACGTGCCGAGAAGAAGGCGGGTCTTCCGGCCGGCCGAGCGAACGATGCGGGGCGGCCATTAACACGAGCGAGCGGCAAGAAGAGGCGGGAGCACGTGGACGGGCGAGAAAAACATGCCCGCTGTGGAATGAGCCGCCGCTTCTCCTCGCCGAGCGGCCGCATGATGTTCGCCGTTTGACCGCTGACATCTTCGAGGAGGAAGCAGTGGGTTGTTTCGAGTCGTCGAGGCCGGAAATAACCCGCCATTCGATGGTCCACGAAAACGGAAGCCTCTCGAAGACGGCGGCCATTTCGGCGGTTCACTGCGGGCGGTCGGCGGGTGACAAACGCTGCTCGTTTCTCTTCGTTCCGCTCGCTCGCTCGTGCTCGTTCATTCAAATTCCTCGTTGCGCAATCCGGCCACACGTCATTCATTCCGCGCGTTTGTTCCAGCTCGTTCGCAAAAGCGATCAGTCAGTTGGACGTTCGAACGAGGCGATCGGTCGGTTGTGTTTTCCGCTTTCTGCCCGCCCGCCCGCACGCTCGAAGATGTCGGTGGCCAAACGCTTGATTGCGCGGTAAGTGCGGCTTCTTGTGGACGAGTGATAAAGGCGGTGGTTGCAGGACGATCCTCGCCAAGGTCTACCAGAACGACAAGTGCGCCCGCCGCTTCTACGCGCCGCTCCCCACCGAGCCGTGCGCGCCGCCGCCCCACTCGCCGTGGCACAACGCGTCGCGCAAGAAGCTGCCCGAGATGATCAAGGGAAAGGTGAGTGCTGAAAGGAAGAGCGGAAAGAACCTTCCTTTGTGTAGGTCCACTACGAGCTCGCGCATCCCGAGGACGAGCGTCGCATTCTGGAGTTCGTCGAGCGGGAGATCGTGCCCTACTCGCCGTTGTTCCAAGTCACCGGTCGGTTCACTCACTCACGGGTCCCTCTTGATCAAAAGGATTGCAGGAGCGAAGCCGCGCGACTTGCTCGACCTCTACGGGCCGATCGTGGAGCGCTCGCTGAAGGACCACTGCTCGCTGTTGAC
Organism: Aphelenchoides fujianensis; assembly: GCA_024699865.1. Lineage (NCBI taxonomy): Eukaryota > Metazoa > Nematoda > Chromadorea > Rhabditida > Aphelenchoididae > Aphelenchoides > Aphelenchoides fujianensis. Next base: position 65,972 of record JAMPIO010000189.1, on the reverse strand, counting down.
GTTCGCCGGCGAGGACCTCGTGGGCATCTCGCTGCACACGCTGCACGAGTTCGACGCGCGCAAGGACGGCCAGTGGGGTCCGCGCGAGATCGTGGAGCGCAAGGACTTCGCGAAGGAGATCCGCGAGGCGCCATTCAAGCACCCGGCGGCCAAGAAGCTGCACGTGTTCTTCGAGCAGCTGCGCGCCAAGTTCGAAGACCTCCTGCCCGGCTGCCACAAGGCGCTCGTGATCGAGCTGGGCGGAGTCGCCAAGAAGTACCGCGGGTAGGCGGCTTCTTTCGCTTCGTCCTCCAATCCCCAGGATTGCAGCCGCCACATCTCGCACGAAATGGTCAACAACGCGATGCAGCTGGCGCGTCACGAGGGCTGCGACGCGATCGTCACCTACCGCGCGGACTCGAAGGCCGCGCAAAAGTTAATTCAACAAAAGCTGAACTTCAGGCATGTTCTCCAATCATCCCTTCCGCCTTCATCCACTCGTTGCAGCCTGTTGCGCGAGTTCAACCTCGACAGCTTCAAGGAGGGCCCGGCGGCCGCCTTTCCGGAGCCGGACGAGGATGTTCCTCATCAGATCGTGAGCGGCAAGCTGTTGGCCAAGCGTCTGTGAAGCGGCCTTCGTCGTTGAGATCAAGAGTGTTCGTGTGTGTGCGGCGGAATGCGGGTGTTGCCGCTGTACATAAATTCGGTTTTCCGATTGGTTTCGGTGTTTGTACATACGATTGATTGATTGCAGTGCGATGTGTGGAAATAAACGGTCACTTATTCTCGGCATTTGCACTGGATTTCATCACTTGCTGCCTTTCTTCTCGGCTCTTTCTGCAACTACCGCCCCTTTCGCTTGTTGACGGCAGGCGAACAAACTGCACGTTTCACAATCGCCCACGTTCGGGTCCAAAGTGCAATCCGACTCGCAGGCAGGCGGTCATCAACACACGCCCCGACGTGTTTGCAGGGTGTCCTTCGGTGATCAACACTCGATTGTAAACGAAGCGATGTGGCTGCAGGCAGAAGGCCGTTGAAGAAGAGTGCACTCGACTGTCTCCACCAATCGCCGTCTTCTTCACGTAGAGGAGATCGTAAACAAGCCCCCTAATTCGGGCGATTGGACGGAAAGAAGCCGCCTGCACGAACGCGAAGCTTACGGTACGTTCCGCCCGGTTCTCGACGGGCGCCCGGGCGGAGCGAGCGAGCGGTCGGGAGTTCAAAATGCAGCCGGCCGGCGCAACGGAAGGTGTACTTCGACCTCCGCGTCCGGAAGGAAGGAAAGAAACAAGGCGTGTGTTTTTCTCAGCGAGCGGCGAGCGGGCGAGCGAGTGGAAAAGAGGGCGGCGCCTCGCCGCAGCGCCCGCCCGCATTCTGTTTGTTTCGCGTCGCCGATCAACGCGCGGTCGTTTAAAAGGAGGAGGATTCCGAAGGACTCGTGTGTTCCACTCGATTCATCAATCGTCTTCCTTCTCTCCTCTTCTTCTTTCCTCTGCTTTGTGCTCACGACAATCCACCGATCGTCCGGAATGTCGGCCAAAGTCCAAGTCGCGCCGCAAACCAAGCGGGCGCCGCGCGCCCCGTTCCCTCTGGACGCGCGCTTCCCCAGCCGGACGGAGAGGATTTTGACCAAGTACCAAGTGAGTTCCCTTCATTCAATCCCTTTAATGAGTTGCATGGCTGCAGATCTCCTTCTTCAACAAGATCTACCCGGTGCGGCCGTGGGCGTTCGTGACGATCGTCGTCTCGGCGTTCGCCTTCTTCCTGGTGAAACCCGAAGGCCTTCCGCTCCACTCGGCCGACTCGTCGCGCCTCTTCGAGCTCGTCCTCGCGTTTACGTCCGCCGTCTTCTTCGCCTTTCTCCCCGTTGTGATCCTCCGGCTGTTCCTCCGCTACTTCCTCTTCTCCTACAAGGGATTCCTGTTCGAGGACCCGAAGAAGCCGTCAGCCCTCACAAAAGTGTGGGGCGTGTGCAACAAATTGCGGAGGATCTTGGCCCCGCCCCTCCTGAACACCTGCAACTCGCTGCTGCCCCGTCTGCCCGTGCCCGCATTGCAGGACACGATCGACCGCTACCTGCAGTCCATGCGGCCGATCCTCGACGACGTTCGTTCCTTTCTTTTCAACAGCAAACTAAACGAGATGTTTAGGAAGAGTTCAACCGTCTGACCGAATTGTCGGCTCGTTTCCTGTCGAACGAGGGCCCCCGACTGCAGCGATGGGCGTTCTTGTACTCGTTGATCAAGACGAACTACTGCACTGGCTTTTGGGAAAAATACGCCTACTTGTCCGTTTATTCTTAATGTTTTCTTTAATGCAATGTATTGTTTAGGTACTCCCGGGACTCCCTGCTGATCAACTCGTCCGTTGCGCACGTGGACACGCTGAAGCCGCCGGCCGGCGCGACGCAAATCACACGGGCCGCCCACCTCGCCTACTGCGCCGCCCTCCAAATGATGGCGATCTACACGGAGAAGCAGCGACCGCCCGGTGCTGGGATCGTCTACAGCGGTCACTACAAAAAACTGTACGCGAACGTGCGCAAGCCGCGGGCGGAGATCGACGAGTGGGACGTGCAGGAACTCTCGCGGCACATCGTCGTCCGGGCGAACGGATGCTTCTACCGCCTCGAAGTGTTCGATCGGGCGTCGAACCGGCTGCTGAGCGTCGAGGAGATCAGCGAGTGAGTTCCGCCCTTCGAATCAACCCAATCACTCCGCTCGGATTGCAGCACGCTGACCGAATTGCTGCAACGCCGCGACGAGCCGACAGAAACCGAGCGGCTTCTCGCCTCGTTGACGCACGACAAGCGCGACAAGTGGGCGGAGAATCGGCGGCGTTTCTTTTTGGAGAACGCGACCAACCGCCGCTTTCTGCGGACGGTTGAGTCGGCGATCGTCGTCCTGATGCTCGAAAGCGAGGAGTGCCACGACTACGAGGCGGGCGACAACGAGGGCCTCTCGCGGTTCATGAAGGCGATGCTCGTCGGGAAGAACAGTTGGGCCTGCAAGCCGTTGAATTTCTACGTCCTGCCCAATGGGCGCTTCGGCGGCCTTTCGGAGCACTCCGTCGCCGATGGGGCGGAATTCGACCACATCTTCGAGAACTTCGTGGCGATTGAGAAGCATTTCTTGAAGTGAGTTCAATCCTCCGTTCTTGCCCTCACTCCGCCCGCTTGCAGGTACCCAAAGGACGGCAACGACGAGCAGACGATCGCCCACTTCCAGCCGAAGAGCGGCATGCAGAAGGCCGAGCGGATGGTCATCGAGGAGAACTACGAGGTAGACCGGAGAAGGAAGAATCAGACGAATCTTGTTGCTTGCAGATGCGAAGCGAAGTCCAGCGTTGTTTCGAGGACTACGAGCCGCGAGCCAACGACCTCGACGTCGCCTCGCTGCACTTCACGGAGTTCGGCAAAGGGGCGATCAAGAAGGCGCGCGTCTCGCCCGACGCTTTCATTCAAATGGCGATCCAATTGGCGAACTTCCGAGTGCGATCTTTCGCTCAAACAACAGCCGATTGATCGCTCGTGTTTGCAGGACCAAAGGAAGAACGTGCAGACGTACGAGGCGACAAGTGCCCGCTTCTTCGACTACTCGCGCACCGAAACGTTGCGCTCCGCGTCGAGCGAGTCGGCCGCTTTCGTTCGGTCGGTGATCGACGGAGCCGACCGGGAGGAGAGCGCCCGATTGCTCCGCGCTGCGTGCGCCGCCCACGTCCACCGAAACCGTTTGGCAATGACCGGCCAGGGCGTCGACCGGCACCTGTTCGCGCTGTTCGTCCTCTCCAAGGGCCTGGGCGTCGACTCGCCGCTCCTGAACGACTATGCCGACCGCAAGTGGCTGCTCTCGACCTCCCAACCTCCAGTGATGAGCAATCAGATGGACGAGGAGGAGGACGAGGAGCAAATGTGGATGGGCGGTGCGTTCGGTGCCGTTGCGCACGCCGGCTACGGGATCTGCTACCGCTTCGTCGGCAACCATTCAATCGTCGCACATATTTCATCGTATCATTCCGCAGAGAACACGGACAGTCGGCACTTCCGTCAGCTGCTGACCGAAGCGATGCGCGAGCTGCTCGGAATCCTCTCCTGATTCTTTCCGCTCGTTTGTTTGATTTCCAACGAATCCTACGGGTTGTTTTGTTTGTTTGTTCGTGTGTACAGAATGTAAATAAACCCCCTCCTCCTTTCCGTTCTGCTCTCTTGGGTTCATCGATGAAACGAGCGGAGCGGCGGCGGCGAAACAAACACGTGTGTCTGGCGCCCGTCCGCTCCGCTCCGCGAGGGTCCGAAGTACGTTCTCGTGGTTGGTGCACTCACTCGACGAGGAGCGAGCGGGCGGACGATCGTTGTACTTTGTCCGGGCTGCCCGCCGGTCGTCGTGCGTGCGCCGCGTGCTGCTCGGCGATCACTTCGCCGAGAGGAGGGCGCGCCCCGTGCAACCACCGACTGGGCGGCTGGCGGCGTTGTTTTCGACTGGAGACGAAGAGGGAGCGAGCGATCGAGCGAGTGATGAAAGGTTTATTTCGAGCATCAAAACAACGGAGTGCGCGGGAACTCATGTCCATCCCTCGTTCTCCTCGCCGTCCTCGTACGCCTCTTCGGCGAGGAAGGCGGCCATCGATTTGCCCAACGCGTCCAAGTGCGCACTCATCAGCGGGACGACGATCGGCTGCAGGAGTTTGGGGTTGGCCTGAACGAAACGAAGCGATGAGAACCCAACGAATTGCCGCCTCCACTCACCTTTCGCAACAAATCCGCTGCCGACTTCTCGCCCCGCTCAAGGGCGTCCAGTTCGCTTTGGGATTGGGGGACGATCATCTGGAAACAGAGATGAAGATAAAAGGATTGAAGAGCATTGAATTGAGTACCTGAATGTACTCCCAGAGAGCGCGGAGGACTGTAAACGCTTCGTGGTGGTTGACGATCGCCAGCAGTCGGAGGAGCGACTTAAAGTCGGGAGGGAACACGCCGCCCTGAACACACGAGAAAGCAATGATTGGTGAAGAACCAATGGGGAAACGAACGGCGATCAGGATGCTGAAGAGTTCGGCGATCCGCTCCAGCTGCGGGGCAGTCAGTCGACTAGACTTCATCGGCGTGGAGCCGTGCGTGTTCACGATCACGGCGAGCATGGCCTTGAGGACGGGCAGCAGGTGGCAGAGGGCGAGGAAACCGTTGGGCGCCAACCACAGCATGAGATCGGGGATCAACCGGAGCGCGTGGATTCGTTGAACGATCTCCACGTACCTGAACAACAAAAAGAATAAACAAAATGAGGTGCAGGGACTTGCAAAGCGACGTTCGTCTGCTCGACCGGCCACTCCAGCCAGCAGATGGTCGACGTGAGGGCATTCGGGCACAAAACCTGCACCAATTTGCGGCACTAAACTGGTCCAATTAAAAGAAGGAAACGAGTGGAGAGAACGGACGAAATTCGCGACCAAATTCGGCTTCTCGTTCGCCCGCTCCGGCGGCAGATCGTCGAGGAAGTCGGCAAGGGCGCCGAAGAGAATTTCGGCCCGCAATCGCTCCACCTCGGTCCACGGCTGCTGTTTGTACTTGGCGTGTTGGCTGGAGATGACGCCCGAGTGGGCGAGGGCGGCCGTTCGGCGTTGCGTGAACTCCGTGCGGCGGAGGCGCTCGAGGATCGTCGGCCGCCGCTGCTGCACGCGTTCCGGTCGGCAGGCGGGCGGCAGCAAGTGGAGCGGAACGTCCTCGAACGAGGCGCCCGCTGCCGTCGCGAACATTTCGGGCGGCGTGCCGAAGAGGTCGTGCGAGTGCTGGAATCTCGTGGATTAATCGATCGATCGTTTCGTCGCTCACATCGAAGACCACTTGGAGCAGCTGGACGAAGAAACGATTGAGGAACCAAGCGTTCAACGAGACGGCCGTCTCGTGCATCTCCCGCAGCCCGTCGTTGCCGCCGTAATCGTTGAGGCCGCGGCGCAAGAAGTGGCGCGCGTAGTCGAAGAAACGCTTCGAGATTTCCGCCTTCTTCTCGCCGCTCACGTCTTCTGCAACCGAATGGAAATGAGCGGAAGGAGTGGACGAAAGAACTCACTCAGCTTCGTCACCTGCCGCACCAAAAGAACGCCGGCCGTCGGGAATCCGTCGACGAACCGTTGGAGCAGCGAGAGGTCGAAGCGGCGAAAGTCCGCGGGCAGGATTTCTTCGATCAAATCCAACCATTTCTCCACGAACTCAAGCACTCGCTGCTCGTACGTTGTGGCCGCAAGATCGGCGAGGTTCGCCGTGAGCGTGTCCAAGGCAGCGAGCTGGACGAAGCCGTCGATCAACGAGAAGTTGAGGCCGCACGAGATGATCATGTTCGGCCGGGCGTTCCCTTCGTGCCACTTGACGAAGTTCACGATCGCCTCGAGGAAACAGAGGCGCTTCAACGAGCACACGTCTTCAGCTAAACGAACAAAAGGAATGAACGGAAAGAAGTGGAAAGAACGAACGTTTGTCGTGCCTCTTGGCTATCCTCTGCAAATTCTGCAGCAGGTAGCCGACGCTGTACGTGAGGAAGTGGGGCACTTGATTCGTCATCACTCGAATGAAAGCAACGAGATTCTTCAGCTGAAATAAAGCGGATTAATAGAAGAATCAAAGGATGAACGGACTTGTCGCTCGTTGCCCACCAAGTACAACATTTCGGCCATCAGCTGGATGAGGAGGTCACCGCCCGCGTACACGCCGCAGCAGGTCATCAGTTTTGTCGCGTACTCCCCACTTCAAGGAACAAATTAAAGGAGGATGAGAGATGGACGAACCATTTGCCGCCGTCGAGAATCTCCTCCAACATCAACTGCCTCTTGGCCGAGTTGATGATCAGATCGTAGAGGTGGGGGACCTCGAGTAGTTTCCGTCGCGTGCCGTAAACCACGCGCTGGTAGAGAACGGCGAAGATCACTTCCTGAACACCCGCTTGCATCACACTTCTTCCCTTTCTCCATGAACAAACCATCATTCCGCTGAGACGTTCGGCAATCGCCGCTTCGGCCTCGGCTTTCATTTCGTCGCTTTCTGGAATCGAAGTCGTGAATTCGAGGTCAAATTTAAGTGCTCACCGCCGCTCGTCGCCATGGGCATCAGCTTGAGGTAGAGCTCGACCAGAGAGTCCAGCGGCAGGTGCGTGAGCATCACTCGTGTGCTCTCCACATGGTCGAAGAGTTCGCCCTCGTTCGCCGTGGTCATCGCGGCGCGCCACTCGGGCTGGGCGGTGAGGCGGACGAGCGTCGCGAGGTTTCGATTCGTGACCATCTGCTGCACGTCGTTCGTCAGGACGCTCGCAACAGTTGGGGTTGCAAGGAGCATGTTGGCGACGGTGAGCAGCGAGTACATCGACCGCCGTCCCTCGAAAAAGCCCTGAACAAAAGAAATAAAAGAAGCAGGAGGAGTGGACGAACGGCGATGTGGTCGACAAGAACCGTCCGCAACTCGGGCACTTTCTGCGTAGCGAGGAAGAGGACGAGATCGCTCACGACGGCCAGGTTTTGGCATCGAATGGGCGGCTGCAAGCAGGTCGATTAAACGAGAGAACGATTGAACGAAATCCAAACCCTGCCCTCGACGATGGCCGTCGCTTTCTCCCGCATCTCCTCCACGCACACCTCCATTAGGCGGGAGATCAGCTTCGACGGGTACTTCTCGCTAAACGGAGGGGCAATCAATCGAATCCAACCGGCCGCTTCCACGCACACGAGGTGCAGGAGAATCCAATCGAAGTTTACGTCGTACTTGAACGCGTCCACCGTGATTCGAATGACGTCCTCCAGCGAGCTCTCGAATCTAAACGGAAAGAAGTGCAAGGGTGAAAGTGAGTGAAAGAAGACGAACAAGCTCTCCAGATTGCCCTCGATTAGAGCGACCAATGCACCGATGCACTCCACTTGCAGGAGGAGAGGCAGGCGTTTGCGGGCGAGCTTCTTGCTCAGCTGGGCGCTGTTGTAGTCGGAGATCTTCGCGCAGACCGCAAAGGACCACTGGAAGAAAGCAAGATGTAGAAGGAAGAAAGGAATGAACGGACCTCCAAGAGCCGCACGCGAACGTCCGTCGAGTTCAGTTCGGACAGGAGCGCGGGGAACGAGCGGAGGAATTTCGTGACCTCCTGCTCCAGTTTGAGGTTGCTTTGATCTGCAATCGAGCGACCATTCGAATGGAAAGAAGAAAGAAGAGGGACCTCGAAACTGCCCGCTCAGTCGGAGGAAGTGGAGGTAAATCGACTCGTGGCACATGGCTTCGAGGACGGCAAGGAGGGCGTCTCTGCAACGATAACACACTTCAATTCTTCTTCGTTTGCTGCGGGAACCTTGAAGCAGGCACAGCAAGGAAGAGCTCGTCGAACCAGTGGATCGTCTCGATGTTGTCCGGATGGTTCACGAACTGGAAGCGTTTCGTCTTCGCGTACACGGCGGCGACGTCCAGCGAGTCCGCGAGCGCGCCCAGCTTCACCAAACGCGGCCGCATCCATTGGACGCGCGCGGCGGCCTCCTGCTCGGCCATCCTCCGCCTAAACACTCGCAAGTGATCGATTGAAGGTGGACGTTGTGCCCGGGAAGAAGTAACAAATTTGAAGGAGAAACAAACGAACAGAAGACGCGATCGAAGAGCAACCAAAAGAATTCATTCTTTTATTCGCGAACAAGAATAAAACGGAACGTTAGAAGAGGTCCTGGATTTCTCGCAGGAACTCGTCGCACTTGTCGTCCGCCGACATGCCGCCTTTCGGCGCCTCCGACTTAACGGCCGGGCGGTTTGCGGGGATCGTGGACGACGGGAGCGGGGCTTTCGGCTTCGAGGTGGACGGCCGAGTGACTTGGAGGGCGGTCGGCATGAAGCGGGTGGCTTCTTTCGTGAGGTTCCGCATCTGCGGCTCCGCAGAGATGACCGCATCCGCCGGCTTCGTGGGCGACTAAACGAATAGTGAGGAGGACGTCCTTTCGCTTCGACTCACCTGCGAGAAAGCGGGGATCGGCGGGGCGCGTCGCTGCTGATCGAAGCGCGGGACGGGCGGCGGAGGCGGCGGCGCGAACTGCGGAGCGATCGGCGGAGCGGAGATCATCGTGCGGACGGGCTGGAAGGCGGACTTCGGCGGCAGCAGGTGGTCGGGCATCGCCACCGGCCCCAGGTCGTCGTCGTCCACGTCGTAGTCGGGCAGCGCGTGAGCGAACCGATCGATCGGCTGGAAGCGGCGGGAGCGGTTGACGTCGATGTCCGCGTCGAAGTCCACCGGCGGGCCGCACGGGGGACCTGAAGGGCGGCCGAATGAACAAAAGAATCAACGGAAATGCGCACCGGGCGGCGTCTTCTTGCCTTCGACCTCCTCGCCGCTGCTCCGCGTCGTGGCGCGCGTCGACTTGAACTGCGGAGCGACGGGCGGCGGCGGCATGTACGGAGTGAGGGCGGCGTTCGGCACGGAGAACCCATCCGGCAGCGGGATGTCGCCGAGGTTCGTCTCCTGCGAGAACAGGACGGCTTCTGCAAAATCCAATTGAAAACAAGTTTTTCCGAGCGCATGCTCACGGTATTGCTTCTCTTTTCGAATTCGATCCTCTTCGTACTCGGCCAGCAGGTTCTCCAGTCGGATCACCTGCGAGTTGTTCTGCTCGGTGCGGTAGAGCGACAGCTGCTGAATGAAGGCGCCCTTGAGTTTGTGCCGCTTCTCCACGATGACGTGCTTCGAGAGCTCGCAGTTGGGGTCGAATTCTGAACGAACGGCAGGGCAGAAATGAGGAGAACCAGCGGGAACTCACCCTGATTGTCCAGTTTGCGCAGTTGGTCGAGCAACTCCTCGGGATCGCGGCCCTTGACAATTGCCGTGCGCACGATCGTCCGCTGCTTCTTGTTTCGCTTCAACTCCTGGGCGCGCTGCTTCTTGCGCTCCTTGTCCGCCGGGTTCATCGAGCGTCCCGCCTTGCCCTTCGCCATCGTGATTGAACTCGTGGATTTCGGGCAACAGTTGAGGATCGACGGAAAGGAAGCGAGTTGTGAAATGCGAGCGGAAACACGCCAAATCTCGCGTGGTTCTTCGCACCGCACACAAGCGATCGATTCCGCGAATTCCGCCCACCTGGGAGACCCGCCCGAATCCGCCCAAACGGTCGCTTCGAACCGCGAAGAGGACGCCCGTTTGGTTCGCTCTCCCGCGTTTGGTGAGTGGAATTCGGGCCTCCCATTCGACATTCATTCCGTCGATCTTTAGATTTCTCTACCGAATTCACACCAATCGACGGGCGAAATGAAGAAAGCGACTGCTGGAATCAAGGTTCGTTCCGCTTCGTCCCGTCGGTCATCCCTTCCGCTCGCTTTGATTTCAGTTCGACGACCTTCGCATTCGGAAGATCCCGCCCGAACAGCTCCCGTTCTTCCGCCGCCATCCGGACTTCAGCCACTCGAATTCGTTCGTGGTCGATGCGGCGTACGCGGTGGAGGAGTCGGCGGACGAGCGGTCGGAGGACGACCGCTACATGAAGAAGATGCCCACCGAGCCGGCCGTCGACGTCAAGATGGAGGGCCTGGAGATCGTCGGCGAGCCGCTCGAGGTCTCGATGCTCGACGAGGACAAGCTGAACGATCTCGAGAAGTTCGGGGCGTGCGGCGGCTACCAGCTCGGGATCGCCGAGGAGGCCGCTCCCACGGACATCTCGCCGCTCTCCGTGTGGGACACGATGAAGGCCATCGGCAGGTGAGTCCCTCGTACTTCAACCACCTCCTCCACTCGCGTCTACCTGCTTGCAGCTTCCAAAACTCAGACTACGTTCGCGGAAAGTTCCTCGAGAAGATGGGCTACGACAAGCTGCCGAAGAACTTCTCCACCTACTTCTTCTCCAAGGCGGACGACGGCGCGGACCGCACGGCGGCCATGGGCTTCCGCTACGTGGACGGCGTCGAATACAGCGGCGTGCTCAAACATCAGGGTTCGTCTTCGCTCGCCTTCCTCTTGACGTCCGCCTCCGATTGCAGAACGCTTCGACGAGGGGGTCCGCGCGTACATCGACTTCAAGCTGTACGCGGCCATCGACAAGTCGCGCCTCCGCTCCGTCCAGTACCACTCCGTCTACAACGCGCTCTGCAGCTCGCAGCTCGTGGCGCCGACGTCCAACTGGCCCCGCTTCCGTTTGCACGACAAGGAGATCCACTTCGCCGACGAGGAGGAGAAGGAGGCCGAGCAAAAGGCCGCCGGCGAAACCACGACGACGACCTCCGACTTCGTGCCCGCCCTCTTCTCCGTGCGCACCGCGTGGAAGGAGGCGTCGTTGAAGTCGGTGCTGCACGAGGAGGACGACGACGTCGAAGTGCGCCCGAAGTACTTCGAGAAGCCGGGCGGTTTGTGCGACGCCGTCGTCGTGAGTTCGCCCTTTCGCTCTCTTCCCGTCCACTCCCATCCCTCCGTTCCTTCAGACCGTGAAGCCGGGCTGGCTGGACAACCGCGTGAAGGGCTACGATCGGACGATGCAGATCAAGTTCTTGCTGGTGAGTTCCTCCCGCCCGTTTTCGTTCAATCGATCGATTGGCTGCTTTCAGCACCTGTGCGAGTGCCTGCAGAAGAACGAAATCGAGTGGCCGAGCCACCGCGAGCACCCCGAACTCCTGGCCGAGTTCCGCTCGTACATCTCCACGCTGTCGATCGTCGAGGCGGAGAAGAACGCCCGCGATTTCGTCGAAGGCCTGTGGGACTTCCTGCTCTGCTGCCGCTCGTTCGCCGCCCTCCGCTCCATCCTCAAGGAGACCTTCGACGCGTTCTCCCGCGGCGCCCTGACCGCCAAATACGTGTGTTTTTTCTGCAGGCCGATCGCTCGATTGACTCCAATCCCCTCGTAGATCCACGTGGGCAACTCTTCGGGCATCGCCCGCATCATCAAGACGATGGACCGCAACACGGCTGTCGTGCCCCGCCTGGACGTGTGGAACTGCGTGCAGATGATGGTCGAGGTCGGAGTGGACCGCCTCCGCCGCGACATGATCGACGAGCTCGTCAACAAGAAGCGCTTCGCCGAGAACTCGTTCGCCGAGTTCGTGAAGGTCGAGCCCCGCTACACGGTGGACCAGCGGATGCGCGTGATCCTCAACACGCACCTGGTGCTCCAGTCGATCAACCTGATCAACGAGCACGCGACCATCAAGTGGAGCGAACTGCAGACCATCTTCAAGTGAGTTCCTCTTGCCGAACACTCATTTCTTCGTTTCTCCAGCCTCCTCTTCTACCAGTACTCGCACAGCGAGACCGAGCGCCCCTTCAACGAGAGCTTCTCGTTCAACACGAAGGTTTGCAACGTGGAGAACTTCGTCTTCGAGATGTGAGTCCTTTCTTTTCTCATCTCGATTGATTTGATTCGCTGATTGCAGGAATCGCTTGCGCGAATGGTCGGCCACGTTCCAGTTCGCGGACAACTCGGCCGTTCGCTCGGACTTCGCCGTCCACCTGACGCGTTTCACCGAGCTGAAGCGCCTCGCGAAGGTGGACGCGACCAAGCGCTACACGGAGGAGGACGAGGCGAAACGCAAGGCGCCCGACGAGACCGCCTACTGGGACTCCTTCGACTGCCTCACGTTCGCCTTCCACCAGAAGACCGCCGTCGCGCAGGGCGGCCCGATGGGTGCGGCCGCCGGCGACCACCAGTGAACCTCCCGTCGCTCCGCTTGTTCCCCGATCGTTCTGTACCCATCTTTCCGTTGTTCTGTTCAGTTCTTCATTGTTTGCTGCTTGCTGTGTGCATAAATCCGCCGCTAATCGCCCTTCTCCTCCTCAAGTTCAATGACACGCCGCCGCCGCCCCACGAGAGCGAATTACCGGACGGCGGAAGGCGGAAGAAGACCGTCGAAATCCAGTTGACTCGTTCGACTTCGATCCACCGGGGGGAATTGGGTTGGAAGAAGACTGGCGGACGAGCGGGCAAGAGGCGTGAGTGAGTGAGCGGGCGGCGCCGTGAAGTGCGCCAAGTGAAAACGAAGAGCGGGGCGGGCGAGAATCACCGGGCGGAATTATGAGAAGAAAATGGGCGAAGAGATCGCCGCCGTCCGTCCGGTTGAGGGAAAAATTTTGTGAATTTGACGACGACGGCGGACGGCGATGAGCGGACGGACGGGCGGCGGCCATCTGAAGTGGCGGCGATCCGCACGGGAGTTCGCGGAGGCGGCGGCGATTCGCTCCGAATTTCGCCTCCGTTTTCCTCGCCGTCCGGTGGCTTCCCCCTCGTTCGGCACTTCCTTTCGCGACCGACCGTTCGTTTCGGCGATGAGATCTTCCTCCTTTCGAATGTTCGGGCTGCTCGTCTGCTTCGTGCTCTTCTCGGCCGAACACACGGTCGCCCTGTTCTTCGGCGCCCTCGGAGGCGGCGGAGGCGGCGGCTGTTGCTGCTGCATGCCGATGAGTTCGTGCTGCGGCCTCGGCGGACTTGCGGCCCCGCAGACGGGCGGCGGGTGTGCGGGCGGCGCAACGGGAGGCGGCGGGATGTTCGGCCTGCTCGGAGGCGGAGGCGGCTGCTCTGGCGGCGGCGGCCACGCGCCTCCAGCTCCCAACTACGCACTGCCCACGCTGCCGACCGCCCCGTTCCCGAGTTTCCCGCCGCCCGCCCTCCCGCAGCCGCTGCCGCTGGGAACGGCGCCCGCACCGGCCGCCTACGTCGTGCCGCCCACCGAGAACTCGGTTTGTTTCTTCCTCTTCGAGCAATCAACGGAAATTAGTGGCTGCAGTCCGGTGGATCCCCCTCGTACGCGCCGTTCTCCCTTTCGTCCGGTCCGTCGGCCCCGCCGCCCCCTCCGCCGATTCCCACGGCCGGCTCGTACGCCGATCTCCGACCTGTGGACACGGTGAGCAGCCGAAAGGATCGGATGAAAGGAATGATCGAGTGCTTGTGCAGGTGGACGAGAAGAAAATCGGCAACGAGATCACTGGAATCGACTCTCCAGCGGACAAGGTGGTCAAACCGCCGCCTCCTTCGGTTCGTTCCCTTCAAAAGAATGGGGAAAGAGTGGTGGATTGCAGAGCGGAGGCAACGATTTCTACGAGGAAAAGGTGCCCGACCTGGAGGACTACGGGGACGTCACGTCGAATCGATCGGGCAAGGAGGGGAAGAAGAGCGATGTTCGTGCCTTCCGGGTGCCTTTCCCACTTTATCCTCTCGTTTGCAGCTCTTGACGGCCGACTACTCGGAGCAATCGTTCGCCAAGACGAAGGGAACGGACCTCATGAATGCGGCGGCCGATCAGGACACGACCGGCGATCCGAAGTGCAGCAGCGAGACGTTGCGGACGATCATGCAAGAAGTGGGTACATTCTGGTGATCGGGCGGAGTATTCGAGTGATTTAGAACATCGTCTCCTCGCCGACCATCAGCAAACAGGTGGGTGCTGTCTATTCTTCTCCTGCAATCGCCTCTCTTTTAGCTGATCTTCTCGGCTGGCCGCTTGTCCTTCGGGCAGGTTCGTTCCTCTTCTTTCATTGCTCCACCACGTTCTAATCGAGTAATTGCAGACGATCGACGTGATCTGCTCGCGCTCCAAGTTCAGCTACACGGTCGTCTCGTCGAAGATCTTCTGCGAGCAGTCGCGCGGGCGGATCACGTTCGTCTCTCCTTTTCGATTTGATCATCCGGGGTCCTTTCAGGTGTTTCGCTTTCTTGCAGCCGTAGGAGGAGAAGCAATGGAGATTCCCACTTCCACCCCGGTGTTCTTTGAGTTCGTAGGAGCGCGCTTTTCTAATGACTTCTTGCCATAAATCCATGTTCAACGATCAATCTATTCACTTCTACGAGCATAAACACGTTCGATCATCAAACGGTGGTCAAATAGCAGCACGAATCGCAGAAATCGGGAGCCAATCCCTCGGCTGGCGGCTTGCAGTCGATGGTGGACGGCGAGGATTCGAGCGGGACGGGCGGCCACGAGTAGAACGAGCGCCACACGGCCGTCGAGTGCAATCCGCAGTGATCCTCCGTCGTGTTGGTCGAGCAGAAGGAAGAAGACGAAGAAGAAGGCCGTTCTTTCGTCGAGTTGAGAGAAGACGAACGGCTGGTCGGCGCGAACGTTCGCTTGCACCAGCCGACGATCCCGAGTTTGCAGCCGGAAAGGAGGAACACGAGCAGAATGCAGAAATAAACACACAGGAAAACGGCAGTTGCCAGC
Source organism: Aphelenchoides fujianensis (assembly GCA_024699865.1). NCBI lineage: Eukaryota > Metazoa > Nematoda > Chromadorea > Rhabditida > Aphelenchoididae > Aphelenchoides > Aphelenchoides fujianensis. Next base: position 50,860 of record JAMPIO010000189.1, on the reverse strand, counting down.
GTTCCCGTCGCGATCATGCTGCAGAAAGTAGCTGGACGATACGAAAAGAAGTCGATGCAATGTTTTGCTCGTCGAAAAGCATTTCCTTCTTGCTGTAGTCGACATTTTGCTACGGCGGAAGTGTTTGAATGATTGTCGTTGTAAATGTCCGTCTGTTTGTCCCCGACCTAATCCCCGCGCATCAAGCGGGCTTAACGGCTTGTCCGAATGGCCGCCAAGAAGCGTCTTTTTGGTATTCGACTCTCTAAAGAGAACAATGAAGTAAATAAGGGGTACTAGCTTCCGTTCAACAAAGTCAGTTGATTTCTTCGGTCCCGAATCGAGTGGGCGTGTTTTCGAGGCTGCAGCCGCTCGAAAGTGCGCCCACCTCTCGAATTCAATTCGGCCCACTCGTTCGGTGCGTTGAGTCAATTACCGTCGGCTTCTTTCGGCTTCCCTTCCATGGCAACTAATGAGGACGACCGGCTGGTTGGGTGAGTGACGCGTGCCGCCGGTCCGTCCGCACGTTCGGGTGTTTGCGGCCGCCAATCGGCCGACCGGCTGGCCGCCGCGAATTCCCACGCCGATTTGCGAATTTCGCCGACGGCACTTCCGCACGCACCGGTCGGTCGGACGGCGGGCAAACGACCCGCGAGCGGCGGGGATTGGCGGCTGCTGGTTATGAGGAAGAGCTAGGGGGAAGTCGAGAATTTACGTCCATTTCTTTTCGAAACAAATGGACGCAAATTCCCGCCGACTTTGCTTCGAGTTGCAGCGGCAGCAGAAGGCGGCAAGAGGCGGCCGAAATGAGCGGGGCGAGCGGCACGGCGGAAATCGAGACCGTCAGGGCCGCCGGCCGGTCGGCCGCTCGTTGACGTTCGCGTCGCGGCCGAGCGGAGCGGAGCGGCCGGAGATCGCGACTTCCGGCATCGTTTTTACACACGCCCCACCGGCGATCCGCCCGCAGGGTTCGGCTTTCGGCCGGCGGTTTGACATAAGACGTCTCCAATAAGAACTCCTGTAAAAATCCTGTTGCCCCCCCCCAACAGGAATTTTACAGGAGTTCTCTATTTGGTTACCAAATTCCGCATTGTCGACTTTTCGCTAGCAAATTCCGCAGTCCGCAGAATTTGGTAGCCAAATTCCGCAGCTGCAGGATTTGGTAGCCAAATTCCGCAGTCTGCAGGATTTGGTAGCCAAATCCTGCATTGTCAACTTTTGGCTACCAAATCCTGCATTGCTAACTTTTTGTTACGAATTTCTTGCATTGCAAACGTCCGAATTGCGTAACGCAATGCAAAAATTGTCGACTTTTCGCTACGGAATCCTGCAGTCTGCGGAATTCCGTAGCGAAATCCTGCAGTCTGCGGAATTCCGTAACGAAAAGTTAGCAATGCAGGATTTGGCTACCAAATCCTGCAGTCTGCGGAATTTGGTAGCGAAATTCCGCATTGTCGACTTTTGGCTACCAAATCCTGCAGACTGCGGAATTCCGTAGCGAAAAGTCGACAATGCGGAATTTGGCTACCAAATCCTGCAGTCTGCGGAATTTGGCTACCAAATCCTGCAGTCTGCGGAATTTGGCTACCAAATCCTGCAGTCTGCGGAATTTGGCTACCAAATCCTGCAGTCTGCGGAATTTGGCTACCAAATCCTGCAGCCTGCAGGATTCCGTAGCGAAATCCGCATTGTCAACTTTTGGCTACCAAATCCTGCAGACTGCGGAATTTGGTAGCCAAATCTTGACGAATGCGGAATTTCGCGACGCAAACGAAGAACTCCTGTAAAATTCCTGTTGGGGGGGGCAGGATTTTTACAGGAGTTCTTATTGGAGACGTCTTACATGAACACGATTAACACGTGTCTTTTGGTTCGTTCAGCTCGTTCGGCTCGTTTGTTGCGAATGCTGAACCTTTCCGTGAACACATGTACTGTAATCGATCCTCTCCTTGCTGTTCACCTTCGAGCTTTCTTTCATTCGTGTCTCAAAGTCGACCTCCTCCCGCCCTTCCTTCTTTCTTTCTTTGCGAGTTGTTTGGTCGTCGTCCACTGGGCTTAACGTCCACGAAGCGGCCGTTTGTTTCCCGCCGCCTTTTGCAGATATCAGATCGAAGAGCGGGCCGGGCGGTTTTAATTAATTTGCGTGCGGGCGTGCGAGCGCAGCGGCCGAAAGGCGGGCGTCTCGCCGGCCGGGCCGTTCGAACGGCCGGGCGAGTCGCAGATTCACGACCCGAATGTTCGTGTTTATTTTTCAAACCATTTGGTTCATCGACCGCGTCAATTGACTCCCATTCACACGAGAACTGAAGAATGTTTGACTTGTCGTCGGCGGCAGCAAATGCAGCGTTCGTTTCTGCTCCTTCGTTCAACCGAACACTTCCTCGCTGCTTCAGGTTGACCGTCGTCGTCGTTGTGGCAATCATCCTCTCGATCTCGCTGCTCTTTTTGTTCATTTTAGTTCTTTCTTTGACCTGCGACTGCTGGTACTTCTTGGGTTCGTTCTCTCCATCAAACGGGAGTGAACGCTCCACTTTCAGGCCGCTTCTTCGACTTCGAAGAGGCGACGGACACGAGCGGCCTGCTCGAACAGACGGAAGACGGCGAGTACGTGCAGCGAAAGCCCTGGCTGCTCCGCCTGCAGAACGGCAAGATCCACAACGTGAAAGCCTACACGACGGACATCGAACTGTTTTGAACTCCTGTTTGTACACTTCTCTTTGCCCTCTTTTAATTGATTGCATTTACGACACGCGCAATAAACACACGGGTTCTTTTTCCGACCAATCGATCAACTGACTGCGGTCCGTTGTGCTTTACTAGAGGGGCGAAGGAGAACATTGGAGCCACAAGGAAAGGTCAGTCCACAAGCAGGAACTGAAAAACGTAAACGGCTTGTTTCCTCCGTCTTCACGCCGATGGGCGTACTGTTCGGATCAAAGGAGTAGGCGAGGAAAGCGTCAAATGGCCACTTCACACCCCTTTTCTACCGCCCACTTGTTATTCTCATTTCGGAGCATTCGAATCAAAGAAAAGAAAAACCGTAGCGACTTTTTATGCGTTCTGGCGCAAGTTAATGCTTGTTCATTGTGTTAGGAGTAACACGAACGAGTGGAGTCGGCCGCGAATCACTTTGCCGAACGGAAGGGCTTCACGCGCAAAACCGACCACTTGGACGCCGATTTGGCGGACGAGTACGAACAGAATCTCTTCACGAAGATGGCTCACGTGTGGACTTTGCAATCGGACATCATGCAGTTGTTCTTCGTGTACGACGAGTGGCACTTGTTGTACCCACCGGAATAAACGATTGTTGTTTGCAACCGCTCGAATGAAACCGAAGCCCATCGACCAAAACGGACGGTTCTTCACGAAAGAAAGCCGCCGAATGCCGCCGATTCGTGGGGCCGGAATCCACGGCCATTCGAGTCGAAAGCGAAGAAACGGGCTGCTCGAAAGAGGAGCGGCCGGAAGGCAAAGGCGAACGCCCGGAATCCCGCCCTCTGAGGCCTCTGATGAGCGTCAAGGACGAGCCGTTGAAGCGGAAGACCGTTGAGTTGGACGTCGCCCATCACTTGCACGTCGCTTCGAAAAGCACTCGTCTTTCGATCGACTGATCGACAGCGGTGTGATGCATTTATTTGAGGACGAACGAGAACATTGGAAAGTACGAGAAACCGTGAGGATTACGAGAAATTGCGGGTGGTTCACGACCAGAAGAGATTGTTTAGCAGAGAAGAGAACATTCGGGAATGAAAGAAAGCACAATTGATTGAGTACATTGGCAGAAAAAGGAAGGAGTACCAGTGGAAGAGAACGGAGGTGCACGAGGCTCGTGGAAGGACGTTTGGCGGGGCTCGGAAGATGAACGAGTTTGCGGGGAGATGGACGACCCTCGAACCGGCGCTCAGGCGTCCTCTGTCTCGTCCGCACGCACCTCGAGCGGTCTGAAGCAGGGAACGATTGAGAAATAATCGTGGAAAAAGGAACCTACTCGGGCATCGCGATCTCGACCAGCTTCACTTTGCCCTTGTCACCCGCAAACAGAAAAAAGAGAAATGAGTGGTGGGTGGATGGAAGACGAACGGGGTAGCGTGAAGGCCAAGCAGGCGGGCGCGTCCGGCCGCGCGTTCTGCGCCGTGTAGCCGAGCGACGACATCGACGCGCCGTCCGCCAACGTCTCCCACGCGTCCTCCACCTGCCGCTTCAACGCGATCTCGTCCGCGCCGACCTGACAAGGGGTGCTTCCCAGTTGTCCGCGCCCTTTTTGGACGCGATATGCCTCATTCGACGCGCCTTGTCGAGCTGAGCACGAATCTGCAACTCCCATTGGCCAAAACCCACCTCCGACCGAAATATGAGCCGTCGAAGTTGGCTGTTGTATGATCACAGGGGGGACCCTGCAGTCGAAAGAAATTGCATGTGGATTACCGACCCAATTAGACGACCGGTTGTGTTTTGTGCTTGTTTCAAACCGATTGAGCGCAAAATTTCACGAGAATGTCGGTTGATCTGCTGTTTCTTCCCTCCACCACCTCCAGCCCAACCGTTGGCCTCGTCGCTTTCTGACAGCTCGCAAACCTTTCCACAACGGGTGTCTTTGTAGATTTGTTTTGAAATCGAATTGTTAGAAGCAAAAAAGACTTTTCTTTATAAGAGAGACAGATTGAAGCTCTTTCACGGCGTCTAACCGGCCTGCCGACCGCCCGAAAACCGAGACCGAAGGGGGGTCATCGTGGTCTGCGGTCGAAAATTTTATTGATGAGCTTTTGGCACCGATCGAGTCAGCTCATCAAACTACATCGTGTGCAAGCAAAAAGAACGTTGCAATCGCAGTCATTGGCGAAGTAATAGCATCTCAAAAACACAAAAGGTCGAGCCGCAGTGCAAGCCAACCGACTTGCCGCTGGACTACGCCGACACAACGGTGAAAGAACGAATTTGCACGCGGCAATCCGGGCGAAAAGAAGCGCTGGAAAACCGCTGGAAAAGAGCGGAGCCGGGCAAACTTCGACGGCTCATATTTCGGTCGGAGGTGGGTTTTGGCCAATGGGAGTTGCAGATTCGTGCTCAGCTCGACAAGGCGCGTCGAATGAGGCATATCTCGTCCAAAAAGGGCGCGGACAACTGGGAAGCACCCCTTGTGAATGCAGACGGCGATGGAAGAAGCGGACAAATGAGTGAAGACGAACCTCCGAGATGTCCGCGATGGTGCGCTTGAGCTCGCCGGCCGTCGTCGTCTTTCCGGCGCCCAGCCTGAACGATCGATTGAACGAGTGAATGCGAACGGGAAGCTCACAGGAAGTGCTGACGCTCGCGCTCGATTTGGAACCAGAGATCCTGCAAACAACCGTTGATCCTCGAAAGGGGAGGAGAACTCACCATTTCGAAGGCTGGAGAAGAGGCGACGGTCGGAGAAGGCTGCAATCCGAGAGAAATCAGATGAAGGGGCATACCTTTCCGAAGAACGACACGCAGGATCAATTCGGTTGAAAGAATCAGGCGCGCATCCTCTGCAGCAGTCATAACAGGACGTGCGGGAAACGAAAGAAGCGAACAGGTTGCGAATTGTGCTCCAAAGATCGCAGCGATTTCGAAATGCGCGGAATTTTCCCGCACTGCTCCAACCTAATCGAACGTCAAACAAGCCACCTTATCCGGCCGTTTTCCTTCCGTCTTGCCTGCCGGATTGCCAGCACGAAGTAGGGGAATAAAAATCGGCGGTTATTCGCTCCACTCTTCAGTCAGCATCCTCCCAACACTCCAGCAGCAAACAACCGAAGCCGCCGCTCATCTCTGCGAAATTTCTGCGCCGTTCGGCCCGCGATTCCCGCCCGTTCTCGTTTGCCGCCTCCCGACGGGAAAGTCGGCAGAAGTGAGCGAGTGGCGTTCCGTGCGTGCAATCGAGCATAAGTGAGTCCATCAACAACTTCCGTCCGTTGAGTCACCACTCGCACGTGCGCAATGCTTTCATTTTATCGGTGAATTCGCAACCAATCGACTGGTGATTGTGGTGGAGTAATTAGATTTCTACGCATTCTGCTGCCATGAGTTTCCTGCTGACCAGTGGGGACTCGGACGTGCGGCCGCTGCCCGACTGTTCCCGTCTTCAATCGCCGTGTTTCCACAACAATTCGGTTTATGCCTTGGAAGAGAATCAATTAGTGAGTTCACGCCATCTTCCATGTGTTCCCAATTGCTTGCAGATTCGTGTGAACGAGGACGGGACGGAGAAGACCGTCCTTCCGACCGCCTCGCCGCTCCAACTCCTGCACGCGCGCTTCGGGTGGATGTACGGCGTCTCGACGACGGGTCGGCTGTTCGTCTTCGAAGACGAGCGGCAGCTGTTCGTCCCGCTGAACGTCGTCTCGACGAGCAAGCGGGGCACGTGCCCGCACGGCGTCCAGGAGCCCGCCCGCTCGTTGGACGTCCGCCAAGCGGTGACCACCGAGTCCTCAACGGTGCTCGTCGATCGATGCGGCCAACTGTGGAGCTTTCCGAACGACGCCGTCGAGCTGCTGCCCAACCAAACGATCCCCGCTACGTTCATCGAGCTGAACAAATGCAAGTACTGGGTGCGGCAGATTGCGGCCGGCCGGTGAGTCCTTTCGCACATTTCTTTTGCATCTCCTTTGCTTCAGGAAGCACTGCGTTGCACTCGTGGACTTTGCGAACATCGGCGGGAATGCCGAAAGCGGAGAAGATTTGAACCAAACGATCACGACGTGCCCGAAGTGCCTCGAAGACTCCACTCTAAGGTTGTCCACTTTGATGAAGAATGCGGACGACACGTTCGCCGAGATGATCGTGAGTTCTCGATTTGAATGGACAAGAGTGATCGTCGAGTTCAGGGCGAATCTTCTGCTAATGAGCAAGAGGAACCGAAAGAAGCGGCCCCGCCCGAACCGCCGAGCACGCCGGCCGCCGACTTCACGGCCGTTAGTCGCGTGGGCTTGGACCGCCTGTTCTCGCGCATTCGCTCGCCGTTCTTCAAGTCGTGAGTCCTCCATTCAACCCATTCATTCCCCTCGTTCCTTTGTTCTGCAGCTCGACTCCGCTGGCGCGAAGCACGCCGTCGTCCTCGCGCTGGTACGCGGTGCCCGCCAAAACGATGCGAAATTCGATGGCCGCAGACGGCGCGCCGACCGAGAGCAGCGACGGCGGTCGGGCGGACATCGAACTCACCACCTGGACGCAACCGACGCGCCCACTGAACGCCGCCGGCTCGATCACGTTCAGCTTCTGCAGCTTGAGCAATTTCGCCTATTCCTCCGGTTCGTTCGACAATCAAGGGTTTCTTTGGATTGGTGGCTGAAGGAAGCTCGGCGGGCAACAACGACGAGGACCCGGTGGAGGAGAGCATCTTCGACTCGTCCTTCTCCACCTCGTTGCACTCGTTCGCCTCCGAGCAGAAGGCGAACATCTTCTGCGAGCTGTGGGCGTGGGGCGCGAACACGAGCGGCCAGTTGGGCTGCGGCAACACCGTCCCCACGTACGCCTCTCTTTCTTTCCTTCTTTTGCCTCCAATCGATCGTTGCAGTCGAATTCCGAAACGCGTGAAGCTGCACGAGTGCCCGATCATCAAGCTGGTCGCGGGCGACAACCACACGCTCGCCTTCTCGGCTACCGGGGAGGTGAGTTCTTTTCCAACTTCTTTCTCTTGATTCCCGTTGCTTTAGGTCTACGGCTGGGGCCTGTCCACTGACGGGCAGCTGAAAATCAACCAGGAGGTCGTTGCGGAGCCGACGTTGATCAAAGTGCGTCCAATTCTTTCCTTTCAATCGTTCTGTTCACTCGTTTGCTTTCAGTTGGGCTCGAAAGTGTGCGTGTTGGACGTCGCTGCAGTCGGGAACGTCTCGCTGGTCACCGCGATTACGGAGGAGAACTCCAGCGTCGTCGCGTGCCGCTTCTCGAAGCAGAGCGCCCAATCGAACATCACGCGGCTGGAGCACGTGGAGCGGCACGGGTGGCCGTTGCGGGCGAATTTGTTCGACGAGGGGCGCCTCCTGCTCGTCGATTTCCTCCCGAACGAACGGGCCCAACAACCGGAGGTCCTCGAGCAGTTGGGCGTCCTCTCGCGCTTCATCCGGACCGCTCGCTTCGTCGTCCAACTCGGCCAGCTCGCCTATTCGATCAAGGAGAAGAGTGAGTGACTGCGAGAAGCTTTCATCAATCATTCTCGTGCGTGTTGCAGCTCAACGAGAGCCGCTCAATGTCCTTTCGTCCGCTCTGTGGCTGTTCGCCGTCCTCATCGCTCAGATGGCCGAAAAGAAAATCCAAACGCTGTTCGATTCGGAGAAACTCGCCGTATTTCGGTTGGACGCGATCGTCAAGACGTTCCTCAACTTCCACTTCGCGTTCGTCGATGCGATCGCCGACGGCGCCTTCAACGATCTCGATTTGAGGTTCGCCCTTCACCCCTTCCTTTCTTCTTTGTGTTGATCTCATCGGTTGCAGCGAGAACATCCGCCGGCAAGTGGAGCAGCTCTCGTTGGAGCACGAGACGGAGAGCTCGAAGGACTTCAAGCGAATCCGCGGCCTCTTCTCCGTCCCTCAACGGCAATTCTTCGTCCTTTCGACGTTGTTCGGTCGGGTGTTGGTGAGTTTGCCGTTTGATTGCTTTTCGATCCAAATGCACAAACGCGCGCTACAAATGGAACAGTCGAGAAGGCGCGCCTTCGCTCGCTTCCTTGCTGTTCGGCTGCCGTTCGTTTTACGACCGCAACAAAACGGAACGCCCGCTCGACCACTCCTCTCTGCGATGGTGGTCGAAGCGAGAAGCGAAGGCATTCGAGGAGGCGAGTGCGGTCGTTTGCCCTCAACAACGAACGAAGAAGTGGGTTGATTTCCGCAATCCGCGCGCCAGACAGCACGCGGCTTCTCCGTTCGTTTGGTCACGCGCGAGCTGCCCGCCGATCGCCCGCATTTCAAAACAAATAAATCAACACAATGGCGCCGCTCATAACCGCGCGGCACGCACGGATCTCCGCCGTCGGGCGATGATGATCGGGAGCAGTCGGGGGCGAGAAGCCCCCCACCGATCGGCGATGTGATGATTTATGCCTCGCTTTCGACGCGTTCTGATCGCCCGCTTGTCCGCCGCCGTTCGTCCACCACTTGGCGGCGGCGACCTTCGGACACGTCGCTGTGGAATTGCTCCGCATTTGATCGCATTAAGCGCCTATTTTTGGGCAACAAACGACGTCGTTCGTCTTCCCCCCATCGTTCGTCGTTCTTGTTTACTGCGCCAAACCGCTTCTTCGCCGCCACTCGTTCATTCGACGAGTTCCGAGTTTAAACCGCCGACCCGGGCGGGTAAAAGTACGAATTCCTTCCTTTTCTTTCTCGCATTCACTTCGAATGGAATCAATGGAGTTTATTGCACTCACACACACACGCACAAATAAATAGGGGGCTTTTGTACAGCGGAAAGTATGTACATGAGGACGAGACCGGAGACCGGAGGGCGAGAAATGCGCGTGAAATCATTGGGTGGACGGAGAGGACTGTACATCCCGGGGAGTATTTACAACTGATCGGAGAGGGGATGGGAACGAGTACCCGTGCAATGATGGCCTAGAGAACGCTACACACTACGGCCTGTTGTCTACGGACCGCCTATTCCTTTCGGTTCACTGGGAGTCGGCCTTGAGGCCCTCCTTGAAGCCGCGCGACTGCTCTAGCTCGTGGGTGAGAGCGGCCGTGCAGTCGCAGCAGATCGTGCAGACCATCCCGACCGGATAGCCCTTGCCGTCCACGCAGCCGTTCATTGGGACGAACGTCTGATGGCATTCGCTCTTGGAGGTGGCGAGGTCGGCCGACGGTTGGAGCAGGAAATCCTCGTCGTTCGCCACGGGGCCCTCGCAGCCGATCATTCGGCACTTGGGTTTCGTGACCTGAAGAACACGAGGGATGAATGGACTGCTTTCGCTTGTTCGAGACAAACCTTGGACAAGTCGGCGCCCTCGAGGAAGTAGGCGGCCGGGTTGACGACCGCCCGGCCGCTCTCGCCGCCCGCCGGCTGCACGTTCGCGTTCGTGCGGAAGCTGCCCGTGAACTTGGGCACGACACCAATCGGTTGCTTGAAGTCGGCGGGCTGCTCCTTCGTTTCGGCGGGCGCATTGATGACGAACACGTCCGAGGAGGCGGGGATTTCGGCCTCGCCGGCCGGCTTCGGCGGCTGCTCGTAGCCCGTCATCTGATCGTCGGCTTCGACACTCGACACAACCGCGAGATCCGCCTTCACCTCGTGGTTCGAAACGACGGGCAGGTCGTAGAGGCTGAACGCCCGGTAAGAGGGCTGTCCGTGCAGGAGTTTCTTGTCGGCGGCGGTGGGCATCGACGGGGCGGCTTGGGTATGGAGCAGGAGGAAGCACACGAGAGCGGAGAGCGAAAAGAACATGGCGACACTGGTGGCTCGTTTGAAGCGCGTGGTTGAGTGGGTGGGGAGTCTGAAAGCAGCGAGCGGTCAGCGAAACATTCTCGTTGGAGGGCGCGAACACAATCACGAACAAAAGCGAGCGAGCAGTGAGGAGTGGGTGGCTGGAAGTTCGATTGAAGTGGACTGAAAGCCGCCCGTTAAATAGGCGGGTGGTTGTTTACTTCTGATGGCATTTTTACTATTCCGCTTGGGCGCGAGGGGAGGGGGTTGGACTGTCCATTCGGGAACGGTGGGCGGCGACCTCGACAGCGGCGGGCGGGCGGGCGGGCGGGGCGCCGTTCGGCGAAAACAACGCGCGCGCGCGGGCGCGGACATTCCATTTTTTAGATTTTTCTCGCTTCTCGCACGCGCACTCACTTGCCGCTGCTCGCCGTTCTCTTCGCTCCGTCCGTCTGCCTCTCGTGTGCTCGACGGGCGAATGGGCGGGAACACGCGTGCACTGGCGAGCGGTCGATCGGCTGAAGGAATGTCACGAATTTTAGTACGAGTGCACTCACTTTGGGCTTGTGCGTTCGAAGAAGTCGCTTCGCTTCGAATGGGCTGACCGCCCCACAAGGAAGTGCTTTCGGTTGACCTTCGACCCAAAGCAAAACACGAGTGCCCACTTACAGTAATAACTGCCCGGCGTTGATGACTAACGACGGGCAGGCACAAAGCGAAGTCACGAGTGTTTCAAGGCCAAACCGTTGGGTGTCATAATCGAGCGATCGATCGCCGTCATTTCATTCGATTCATCATCGTTAGTGCGGGCGTAAACACGAACCGGACGAACGACCACGCCCGAATTGACCGCCGCCTCGCGAGCGAAGAGGAGTGCGTCATCCGGGGGCATCGTTTCTTTCGTCGTTCTTCTCTCCGTTCGGTGTGATTCCAATCGATTCACCTTTCTTCCTTCTCGTTCGTCCGTTCGTTTCAATTCGATTCGATCGTAAACACGAGCGTGCGGGGAGAATTTTGGCGCCGTTCGGGTCGGCGTGTGATCGATCATTCGCGCCGACTTCTTCTTTCGTTTTCCCCGCTCGTCCGTTCGATCGTTCGTCCGTTCGGTCGGCTCCTTCGTTTCGTTTCGGCTTCGACTACACTTACGGTCGGCCGCTCTAATCGCCGCCGCCGCCGCCCGGCGATCACGAAAGCGCCGAGGCGCCGCCGCCGTTGGCGTCCGACTGGCGAACGCGCCGTTCGCGCGGACAAGCGGGCGGCTTCTCGGTTTCAATCAAACTTCCCGGTCGAGAGTCCGACGGGTTCGGCGTGTTCGTGTAATCGGCGGGTACTCAGAAGCCCGAACCGGACACGTTGCACTCGTGAAGGACGGGCGGGTGGCTAATGCGGAACTCGCCGCTCGCTTCAAGGTTGTCGATTGAAATCGACAAGACGGAAGTGTCTCGCCGGTTTCTTGGCATCGATTTCGCCCGTCAGTCGACCGCCGATCGGTTCGAGAAGTTCGGCCGATCGATCGTTGAAGGCCGGAACGAGTTTCGCGGTCATTCGGTTGGTGTTTCGATCGGCGATGTTCAAAAACCGCAACCATCCACTCGGGCAAACAAAAACATTCCCTTTATTTTTATTGCGGCCCATCCAACCGACCGATCGGCGGGGAATCTTTGATCACGACGAGCGGGGCGAGAATTCTTTCGAACGTAAAGTTGCGGTCAAGTGAACATCAATAACATTCGATTACAACGACGGACCGAACGGCGACGAGAACGGTTGATGGACGAACGGAGGCGGACGGCAGGGCGAGTGGACCACAAGCGAAAACAAAAAATGCGAAGAACTCGGTGATTGATGGGCGTCGTTGAGGAATGTTGACGGCCGCCCGAAGGCGCGCGGACGAAGAAGACGGAAGACGGAAGATATTTCGCCTTTCATTTGGTCTCTTCGGTACGCACTTTACAGCGGGCCGAACGGCCGGCAAGCCGAAATTCTCGACCGCAATCGTCAAACGCGCGCGCCCGGCTATTTCGTTCTCGTTCCTTCGGCGGTGTGTGCGTGAAGTTCATCGAAATGGACGGAGTGCCTGAGTGGTGAGTGGCGGGCGGGCGAGTTTGACGACGCCGGGCGTCCATCGAGAGTTGTTTCCATTTGAGTGAGCCCGTAATTCAATTAATCGCGCGCCGAAACGACGCCAAACTCTCTCCTCTTTTCGTTCGCTTCGTCGTTCGGGCAATCACCCACGATTCGGCGCGAAGATTAACGAAGAAAGACGAAACGATTGCGTGCCGCGCCGCAGCTGCAGCGACAACGACGGAGTGGGCGCCGAAGAGGCGCAAACGAAACTAAACAAACCGAATGCAATTCGCTCCACATTTCGCTTCCCCCGATTGGCGCCGAAATTCCGCACGCGATTAGCAGCCGCCGCAGCCGCAAGAGCAGCGAGAGCACAGAAAGAAGCAGCGAACGGTTGAGCCCCGACTGAACGTCGCCGATCGCCGCAATCGGCAGTTGCAGCGAGCGACAACAATTTGCAAGCGAAAAGCAAACTACACGAAATAATTCACAATCAGAAGCAGCAAAGGAACACACTCCAATGAGCACAAGCAATCCACTACTTTCTTGTTTGCAGGCAGAAAGCCGTCCGGCCACCTTCTGGAAGCGGCTGGAGAACGACGTCCAACGACACGAGAAGTTTGCGAAGCTCACCGCGCGCAACCTCCAGACGTACCCCCGCGAGTCGCCCGACTGCCTTCTGGCCGGCTTCGTCGAGGAGCCCGAGTGCAAGATCAATCGAATCACTCCGTCCTCGATCGCCCTCCGGCAGTTCCTCGGCAAACATCACACTCTTCTCCTCATCTGGACGAACGTTCGTTTGGCGAAGAGGAGAAGGAGTGAATTCGAGGTGCTTTCAGGCCGTGGACGTGATCCAAAAGAACACAGTCTGCAAACTCCGTTTCCCGCTCCTCCGCATCCAGCGGAACCCGGAGGCGTCGGCCGTCTTGACGCTGGCCGATCCCGAGAACTCGTTCGAAATCGAGTTCATCACGCCCGAGTCGGCCGTACGTTCACCCTTCTTCTTTTATTCCATCGATCGTTTGCTTGCAGACCCACTTCCTTGACCTGGTGAAGAACGCGTGGCTCTACTCGCAGACACGCGCGAATGCCCCGAAGCAGCCGATCGACTTCGTCCCCCGACCGCCGATCTTCGAGGCGCGCCTCCGTTCCGGTCGCTTCCGCTTCTCCGCCCTCCACTCGCGCTTCGCCAACTGCGAGTACGAGGGCGCTTGGTTGGATTTGGAGCCGAATGGGCGGTGAGCTCAAGGAAGCGGAGGGAACTGGTGATCATCGAGCGGATTCCAGCGGCACGCTCACGTGGCCGGACGGGCGGCAGTACCGCGGCGCGTTCAAGCGCGCGGAAATCGACGGATTGGGCGAAATGTTCATGAACGCGAAGAAGAACGACTCCACCGAGTTGTCCACCTCGCAGTCGGGCAGCTCGCTGGTCAACAGCATCTTCTACTCGCACCCGAAAGATGTGGCCGACTCCTGCTCGTGGCTCAAAGGTCGCTTCCGAAAGGGTCGACTGAACGGACTGGGCACTGCGATGTTCGCTCCAATCCAATTCGAGCTTCTTTCATTGCGGGTTGTTGCAGGTTCCTGAACGGCGACACGTACGAAGGCTACTGGACGAACGGAATGATGAACGGCTACGGCGTGCTGCGGACGAACGACCGGCTCTACGTGGGCGCCTTCAAGGACAACCAGAAGCACGGCTACGGCGTCCTGTCGTCCACAAGTGAGTCCTTCCTCTTCATCTTCATTCATTCGTTCAGGAGAGCGCTACCTCGGCCAATGGGAGAGCGGACAGCAGGAGGGCAAGGGCGCGTTGATCACGATCGACGGCGTCTTCCACGAGGGCGTCTTCGAGGGCGGCAAGTTCGTGGTGAGCTTCTTTGAATTACAGCAATCTCTTCATTCTTTTGCTCGTCGCTTGCAGAACGGCCGCGTGGTGTACGAGACGACGAGCAGCGCTTGGGATCCCACCGCAGTCGTGGCGTTCGAGGGCAAATTCGACGGGTTGGGAGTGGCGGCCGGCAAAGGGACGCTCTTCCTCAACCGACGGGACCAAATCGTCGGTACGATGCACGGCCGGATTCTCGCCGACGAGCTCACGATCACGAACGCCACGTACAAACACAACGGCGGGGCGGAGGCCAACGACGAGGAGGACTTCGTGATGACCGGCGGCCCGACGCGCGGCTCGTGGCTCTTCGACGAGAAGGCGAAGTGGACGGAGCTCTTCGCCCACTTTCTCGAAGACCAACTACACGTCTCGAAGGGCGAGTTCGCCGAAGTGACCGCCGGCAGCGAAGCCGCGAATTCCGAACTGGCCGAACGGATTTGGACGCACTTGGCGGCGTCCATCTCGAAGATCAAACATCAGAAGGGGTGAGCAATGGATTGCACTCATTCCATCTTCATTCGTTCTTCTTTAGAGTTTCGTTCGACGACCGACTGGAGCGAGTGCCCGACTACGCGGCCCCGTTCTCGCACGCCTACTACGCGAGTGTCGTCGAGTATTGGCAGTTGGTTCGTTCTTCTCGGTGGTGTGCCATGTTTGATTGATTCTTTCGTTTAGTGTGCGGCCAACGACCACCACCCACTCGCTCGGCTGATTCGCGGCGTCGTCGAGGTCTTCTGCTGCTCGTACTGCTCGTTCGGGACGATTTCGATGTACGACGCGGCTTGTTTCGAGATGCGCGATCTGTTGGCTCGTTGCTACGCGGTCGCTCGGTTCGTTCCTCGCTTTTTATTGATTTCTACGGATTGCTCGCTTGCAGCCTGCTGTTCGTGAACCTGCCGCCCGTCACGGAAATGTACTCGGCGGTTCCGCAACGGCCGGACGTTCGGCACGACGACGAATCGGAGGACTCGAGCTCCGGGACGGCCGAGACGCTCTCGATCGGCAGCTTGGAGGAGTTGAACGCCTCCGCGTCCACGTCGAATTTGAGTCCAGCACGCGCCAAGCTCCGCTCCGCCCTCGTGTCGCCCATTTCGACGACCGCGAGCTTGGGGACGCCGTGCTGCGATTTCCTGATCGACTTGCTGTTCGGCGCCTCGTACGCGGACCTCTTCACCGTTTACTCGGAGCGCACCCAAGCGGCCGACCGGCGCTATTGGGAGCGCGTGCTGCAGCTGAATTCGCACACGGACGCCCACCTCCTCCGCTACTTCGATGTCAAGGGGTGAGAATCAAGCGCGAGGGTTGAATTGATCGCTGATTGCAGGGACCTGTGGCCGACGGACTTTGAGAACGCGCGCGAGTTGGACTCCTTCACGGTTCGTCCTTCGAGGAGCTTCTTCTTCGATGGATTGATCGCTGCTCGTTGCAGATCCGAGTGAGCGCGCGGAACAAATTCTACCAGAACGCCGTGAACATCTTCCAACGCATCAGCGGCGCGATCAACCCGACGGACAAGCTGGCGATCCTCGCCGAAACCTTCTTCGAGATCACCTCGTGCACGACCAAGTTCGCGAATGTCGGCCCGTCCTTTTCGTTCTCGCTGGACGACCTCCTCCCTCCGTTCATCTACGTGATCGTCCGCGCTCAAGTCCAGCACCTTGGGGCCGAAATCCGCCTGATGAGCGACTTCTGCCCCCATTTGGACTCGAGCGGCGAGGTCGCCCTGATGTTCACCATCCTCCAATCCTCGTACATTTACATCTGCAAAGAACGTGGTAACCCGTGAAGAGTTCTTTCATTCCCCCGATGTTATGAGCTTTATTTCCTCCTCCTCGAACCAGTTCCATGAGTATTCCGTTTGCCAAGCAATGAGATATAAACGGGCGTTTATCTTGCTTGTTTGGGATGCAGTCGGAGGTTTGGGCTGAACAAAAGAAAGGCGCGATGAGAACCGCCGTTTCAAATTAGCCAGAAGGTGACACAAGTTGGAAGGGTCAAGCATAAACAATCGGGGAACACGTGTTCGTTGTCGCCCGACGACAAGTCCTGATCAACGGATTGTGAGCGGGCAGCGAACGAATAAGCAACCGCAATGGTGTGAGTGGGCAGTGTGTGCTTCTTGCTGAACAAGTTTCATTCGTTCGAACAGTGCGATGGGTGTTCTTTTGATGATGTTCTTTCTGGCCACGGGATGCTGTGCTCTGCTGAACACAAGTGGGTGGCCTTCTTTCAATCCATCGTTCTTTCCCTTGTTGCAGCCACCGCTTTGCGTCCCCTCCACCAGAACTCCCCTCGTGTCCCATCCCATAGCTCCTTGCCGACGACTGGTTGCTCCGAACAGCCGAACGAAACGCGCCCGCCGGCAGACCACGACCTGTGCCTCAACTACTTGGCCTTCATTCTGATTGCGTTGGGGATCTTTGCAGTTGGCCTCGGGCTCGGCTACGTCTTCCACCATTGCGAGTGCGCCATCCCGCGCGGGATCCCGCCCGACTACCACACTCTCTTCCCGCATGCACCTTGTCCGAGAGATTCGTTTCTTTGATACACTCTTGCGTTCGTTTCGATGGTAAACGGAAGCGTTATTCCTGGAAGAAGAAAGAAGAATTGCCGTTCGGTATGAGAGACTAAAACATCTTTCAGTAGAGAACCCGCAATTACCGAATGAAACACCTCAATCGACTGACCAATCTGTCAACCGGAGTGTTTCAAAACAAAGCCGGAAGAAACCCGAAAAGGCTAATGGCCGCTTACTCACCGCAGATGAGCCTTCCGCCGGCTACTCGTCGCCCGAACGAACGAAAGAGACCGAAAGGAAATGAGCGGAGAGGAGAGCGACGACCACCGGCGCGCGTGTTCCGAACGGCAAATCGCCCGCCGCCGCCCGCCGGTTGTTGCCGCCGATCGCTCGAAATCCGTCGGAGATCACCCGACGGCGGCGGCGACGGCGGGCGCACTCCCCCGTCGATCGATCGCCCGCTCGCGGATTTCGGCGTCCACTCGGCGGGCGACGGCGGAGGGCGGCGGATCGGTGCGGGTTTCGATTGAGCGGCGGCGGTCGGGGTGGAAGTCGCTTCTTCGTCGTCGTCGCCGCCGCCGTCTTCCTCCCACAACTGCCGCCGCCTTCATCGCCCGCAGCGAAGAGATGAGCCGCGCGCCCGCTCGATCGGCAACGACGACGGCGGGCGGCGGCGGCATCCGATCGATCGGCGCGCCCGCCGGCGGATCGTACGGATCGGAGAGCGACGCCGGCTGCTTTCGGGTTGCTTTCAAGTGTTGGCCATCGCTTCCGGCATTCATTCACTGCGTTCTTATCCGTTTATC
This sequence comes from Aphelenchoides fujianensis, assembly GCA_024699865.1. Classification (NCBI taxonomy): domain Eukaryota; kingdom Metazoa; phylum Nematoda; class Chromadorea; order Rhabditida; family Aphelenchoididae; genus Aphelenchoides; species Aphelenchoides fujianensis. The sequence continues at coordinate 33,221 of JAMPIO010000189.1, read as the reverse complement.
CACGTGGTCCTCATTCCTTGCATTCTCTCGTTCGTTGCAGTTGCCGTTCGCGCGTGCACGGCGGCACATTTGGGCTCCGAGATGCCGTCCGCACTCGTCCACCGGTTGGCGTGGACCCTGGTCGTCGTCCTCTCCCTTGTGGCTTCGTTGGCGGAAGGCCGAAAGCCGGCGGCCGCCGCTGCAGCCGCCGAATCGGACGAGCTCTACATCCTGCTCGAGGACGCGAGTTTGTTCTCCTGCCGGGGCGGTAAGCGAACTGCAGGCAGAAGAAAGAGGTGGTTGTTCGGTTGATTGCAGTGAAGAACGAGATCAAAATCGCCGAAGAGGACGTCGTTGTGACCAATGAGAAGGGCAATCGCGTTTACTTCATCAAGGCGCCCGGCAACTACTCGCTGCACTTCCGCAAGATCAACGTTCTCAACGAATTCCGCCATCTGACCGGCGAGATCGGCGTCACGCTCCAGGTGCCCATTCTCGAGGGGGCGGGCGTTCGCTTCGACGTTCCGTACACGATGATCCCCGAGACGGGCCTCCTGAGTCAACAGTGCGACGAGTTCTCCGGCATCGTCGAACGGGACAAGCGGCAGTACTGGTGCGTTCTTCCGCCTTTTTCCTCTTCTATTCAATTGCTTCCAGCCGCTACTGCGAGCTGTGCGGCCTCACCGAGCAGATCGAGCAGGGCCTCAACAAAGGCGGGCACCAGTTTCTGCCCGAGTTGGCCAAAGGCGAAGAGAAGGCGTTCGCCCCGCAATGCGGACGAATCAGTTCGGACAGCTACGAGTTCAAGCGAACGTCCGTGCCTTTCCTTTCCTTTTTTTCAATCGCTTCTTGTTGCTTCAGGATCAACCTGCCCGGTCGGCGCGAACTCGAGGGCAAAATCAAGCAGAAGATCAGCGGCGTCGACGCGGAAATTCGGAAGCGTTTGAACAAGGGCGTGAGTTCTTCGCCTCATTTCCATTCGAATGTTGTGCCTTGTGTTCAGCGAGGTCGCTTCCAAGTGTACTTAAATTTGATCAGCGCCAACCAGCCGCCCATCACGCAGAAGAATTGGTTCGATGGATCCGATCAGGTGCGCCCTTCTCCTCGTGTTCCCTTCTCATTGGCGGTCGTTTAGTGCCGCTGCTGCGGACGAACCGCCGATCCGTCGTGCCGCAACGTCCTCAACTTTCTCTACTGCAACGTTGAGGAGTGCAAGAGCGCGTGGGCACAGCAGTGTTTGCACAACTCGGCGAAGATCGTCGCTTGTTACACGGCCGAAGTTCGTCCTCCTCACTCACTTCTTTTGGTATCGAACTGCTTTCAGTTCAACTACCAACTGACCACGAACTACGACGAAGTGCTCGAATTCCTCCGCTCGAAGCGACTTCCCAACCAGGAGGTCGGAACGCCCCGTCCAACGACCGCCCTCCCGATCCACCCGATCGCCGACGACGCGTCCGTGCCCGCGCGCTGCGTGGCGCGGATGTCCGAAAAGCAGACGCACCTCCGCCGCTACTGCACGATCTTTTGGAACGAAAAGCTTTGTTGCCCCAACTGCGCCGGGGTTTGTTCATAGTTCGCCTTCCTCCTCCTTTCTTCTCGTTTCGATTAAATTATTCCCGCTCTCGTCCATCAACAGTCGTTTCATTCGGCGGGGCTACAACGCGCACACAATGAGCAATCGGAACGGACACGCGCGTCCGTGAGGGGGAGGGACTCGGCTTTAAATTAAGAGGGAGCGGGGGAATGTTCACGAAACGAAGTGAGGAGAAACTAGTGGAGGAAAGGGGAAAGGGGCGTCTATTTGTTGTAGGACATCATTTGAACGAACTCCTCGTAGTTGATCTCGCCGTCTGCAATCCACGTGTTGAATTCAATCAAACTCAGCAGAACTCACCGCCGTCCACGTCGACCTCTTCGATCATCTCGTCCACCTCCTGCTCGGAGAACTGCTGGCCCATGTGGATCTGAACGAAGACCAATGATTGAAGCCGCCTCTCTCTTCGTTCTTACCATGAAGTAGCGGAACTCCTGGGCGGTGATCACACCGTTGCCGTCCTGCAATCAAGCCAATGGAAAGAAGCCATTCGTCCCCGCCCACCTTGTCGAAGACGCGGAAAGCTTCGCGGATCATCTCGCTGTCCGTCTCCTTCATCATTCGCTGAACAGCAGCCGCTTGTTCTCCTCTTCTAATCGATCGAAACTAACCTTCATCATGACGCAAACTGAAACAAGCGCGCGTTAATCACTCGTCTAGCGACTTCTCTCCACTTACATTCGGGGAATTCGATTTGACCGTTGCCGTCTGAAAGCGAACGGTGGGATGAAGAGGAGGGAGTGCAAAGAGCGGGTCACAAACCAATGTCCACTTCGTTGATCATCTCGAGAATCTCCTGCTCGGTGGGGTTCTGACCGAGGGATCTGCAAGCACTCGAATCAATCCGATCCCTTGTTTGAAGCGGTTGAGGTGGCTGAAGAAGAATGGTGAAGAACGAACCGCATGGCGACGCCCAACTCCTTGGTCTGCAACGAGAAAAGAATGAGATTGATGGTTGAATGGTGTGAACAAACCGAGATCGTGCCGTTGCCGTCCTTGTCGAACTGAAGCGAACAAACAAACGAATGGATTTACTGATTAATAGCAACCGGTTACCATCATGAAGGCCTCGCGGAACTCGTCGATCTCTTCGGGAGTCAACTACAAGCCGGGGGATGAGGGAGGAGGGCTTGCGTGGAGGACTCACCTGTTTGATGATCTCCTCGCTGAACTGCATGACGGTCGCCGACGTCTGCGGCATGCTCGCTCCGAGAGTCATTGCTGTTTCCCACGCCTGGAAACGAACAGTTGAGAGCTGGAAGGGGAGGTCAATGGCCCGCAGCACAGTACGAAGTGAAGTGAACGGTTGAGGCGAAAGAAAGAACTGAAGGCTTTCCGCTCGGATGCAACCCGCAAAGCCGAAAACACCCGCTCGTGCCGCCCCGTTGGTGTTGATTGCGAGCTGCTCGAGCGGAACCGTTGGCCTCGCAATGGAGCGTTTCGGTCCACCGCCCTCGCCGCGCTTCGAATTCGGCCGATTGACGACAATCCGCCCGCTTGGAAGCGAACCGGACGGCTTTCCCCACCGATGAGAAGAAACTCGTGAACCTTCGGGGGAACGAAAACAACCCACGAGTGGAGCGAACGGCCGCTTGTCGTCCCGCCCTGCCCGTCCGAATGGCAACGGCGGACGGCCGACCTTCGCCGCCGAATCCGCCCGCCCTCTTCGGCCGACCGCCCGCCCGCAACGTTCGAAACGATCCGAAAGGTTGAACGGAGGAGCGGCGGCAACGGCAGCTGTCCGGCCCAAGGGGAGGAAGACGGAACGAAAAGAAGAGGCGGGCGGTCGGTCGAATCGACCTGCCGGAAGTGTGTTGATCGAGGGCGCCGGATTCGCACGCCGAATTCACGAGTGCACTCGGCACTCACGAACGGTGGGGGCATTTCCGCTTTCGTCCTCCCGCCCCTCCACCGGCGGTCCTTGAAATCGACACCCGGCCGCACGGAACGTTCGCCCCACTTCCGCTCGTTTAGCGATGAGAATCTCATGTTTCCGCCTCCTCGGCGAACACAAACCGCCTTCCTTCCGGTTGGCCGCCTGCTTACCTTCACCTGAAACCATCAAAACACATTGAATATTCGGGATCATCGGCAGAACGCACCCAATGCCTCCATTTCCCGACGTATTTGATCTTGCGGCCGTGCGACATCGCCTTTGGGTTGATTTAGAACGAATTGGAGGCGAAATTGAGGTGATTTTGATCCGAAAGCTCATCGTTTTTATTGCCACCCCGATTGTTTGCCATTGGGATGATCCCCCGGCCACTTTGCGCCCCCGACTGCCCCCGTCGATTCCCACCGACCGCTCGCTCACTTGAAGTCGGCGGAACACTTCAGATCGCCGAGCGGAAGGCGAGGAGGCGGACTCGGGAATTCGAGCGGCGAACGCCGACGAAAGGCGTCGAGAACTTCCGCCTCGTCTCGCCCGCATGCATTCGCTAATCAAGGGCGAGCAAACGAACGAACCGAAGAACAGACGGCCGTGAGAACTCCCGATGGTCGTCATTCAGCCCGTCCTTTAGTCATTCACCTCTTCCCTCTCCCCTTTCAACGGAAAGAACGGACGTCAATGAGGCGGCACGAGCGAGGAATGCGGACGTTAATTAGGGGGATTGCAGGCACGCAGGCGCGTACGCGCGTACCGTAGGGCTGGCAGAAGTCACCGGGCGGCCGGTTGCAAAACAAAACGCCCTGTTTTCGCTTAAAAATTCGTCGCGAATGCCCGCCGGCCATCTCGTGCATTCGTGAGCAACCGGGGCGCCGACTAATCGGGCGCTAATTTCCGCTCTCTTTGCCATGGGCAACACACGAACAAACGAACGAAAGGAGAGGGCGGACTGCCGAATGCACGAGCGGATTTCGGCGACCAAATTGAGAAACGAAGGCGCACGAACGTCTCCAAGGTTTCTTTCGAGACGGCCGAGCATGCGGGCGGGCGGGCGGGCGGCGCCCGAACGAAATCACGCCCGCCGATCAATCCCCAATCGCTCGGGTGTCAAGCCAACAACAAAGGGCGAGAAGATTAACGATCATTGGCCACATCGATCGATTCGAAACGCCCGACGGCGGCGAAGAAGCAACAAAACGACCAATTCGAATCGAATTGCGGCGAATGGCCCCTCGAAATAGCCGTCCCGCTCGCATCACGGCCGTCCGACCGCCCGGACCGAATTGGAAACGATCGTCCGGGTTAATTGGCCCGCCAGCGGAACATTCGGTCGTTTGCACCGACGGAACGACCGGGAACGACGGCACGGAAGAGCGGAGGAGAGGGAACGATAGAGCAAAGAGTACCGTAAATTCGGGCGGAACTTTCCGGATCGAGTTTCTTCGTCGAGTCGAGAGCAAAAGCCGCTTTGCGATCAACAACAAGCCGGGCGACCGACAGTTGCAGCCGCTTGGGGGGATCACGTCTCGTCAAACTCAGCGGAACGAAACGGATTATGCAACAACCCGCGGGCCGTGGGAGCAGCCGGCCGGCCGACGAGATCGGAATTTCAAAAATCTCGTCACGGGCGCTCGTTTGCGGCAGCTGACGCGCCGCCGGCCGCTCGTTCCCGTCGGGTCACGTCCCTCCGCTCCGCTCGCCGCCTTCCGACCGCTCCTCTCGGCGGCTTCCGGCCAACAGAGGTCAATGCTTTCGATCAATCCGAGAGGCAAAAAAGAGGAAGGGGCATGACCGACGGACGGAACGGCCGGACGTTCGATGTTTCCAAAAACAAAACCGACGAATTTCCGGGTCGCCCGCGGACGCAATCGCCCCGTTCGATCGTCAATCATCCGGTGGAATAACAAAGCGGAACTCCGGGAAGAGGATTCGAGAACGAGGTTCCGGAGGGAAAAGACCAAAGAATCCTTTCGACCGGGGGGACTTCTCGAACCGAACGCTCAACCGACCGTTCGGAATTCCGCCCGGCTTCCGGCCGTCGATCAAGTGGGCGAACGAACGTCTGCTTCACGCACTCGAATCTGCACTTTTTTCGCTCAACAACCGGGCAACCGGCTGATGTTCGCGTCCAGCCACTCAACCGCCCCCTCTGCTTCACTTCGACTATCACTTCGACCACAAGAAGTGAAGGCGATATTCGAGCGGGCGAATAAACGAACTGCGCAATGCGGAGGAACAAGACGACGGAGTGACGTCCAGATGGAAGTGAAATGCGCGGCAATGGTGAATCACAGCGCTTAACGACGGCGTGGAATGAGTTGCACCTGCTCTTTACGAGTCGCCATTTCAATCGTGAACAACAAGCCGAAAAGAGCAGCAAAGAGCAGGGAAGATCAGCGAAGAGCCATCAAGCCGTCTACACGATCGTCGAAAAGAACGTACCCGCTTGAGGACACGGACGAGCTTGAGGTCGCGAATGCCCGTCGTTGTGAGGTTGTCGGAGCCGAAGAAGTACTCGTGGATGGCGCGTCGGAAGAGCTCGATTTCCAGCCGCAATGTTCGATTCCGCTGGCCGTTCTGCGCGTCAGCCGGCTCGAGAGCGACATCGTTCGCGCTGGCGGATCGCCTCTTCGCCATCAACATCGCCCGCACGCAACTGAAACGAGATCACGAGTTTAAGAATCGGGCCGCCGATCGCGCGCGTCAAACGACCGCCGAAACCACTCGACCGCTCACTTCAGCCCGGCGGCGTGCGAAGTGCGGGGATCACTCGAAAGTACACTCATTCCGCGCGTTCCTGATCACCCCGCACTTCGATCCGTTCGGCCTCGCTGATCATTCGGCCGCCCGCACATTGCGGGAGATCCCCGCCGCTTATTGCGCGCAGAGGCCACGAGATCAAACGGCGGATATTTGCGAATGGAGGAAGCGCATAAGCCGCCTGCTGGGCCGTTGGACCGAAAGCCACGCGCGCGCGAAGTCCTCGAGCACTCGCCTCCCGTGCGGGCGGCGGCTTATGACAAAATTTGTTGCGATTGTTTTGATCCAACCCGCAGCTGCAAGCGACCTCCCACGAAGCACAACACGCAGCTAACGGAGAAGCAAACGAAGCAACCGTTCTACAGCAATCACTGAAGACGAATGAGAGTGAACACAAGATCGTGCTCGTCGCCAACTCGAACTCTCGAACTCCATTGCAACACGAGTGATGAGGAAGTGCACAAAAGATGAAAGGAGTCGTGTACCGAAGGACGCGGAACGAGAATTCAAGTGTTCTAAACCACGAACACCCGCCCAGCCGGGCGCCCATCACTCATTGCACGAATCCAACCGCCCTTCCGAAGGCGTCCGCTCGTCGTTCGCGCACTCGAGAACGAAACGAGGAGGCCGCTTGTCCGCGCGCGGGCCCTCGAGTGGCATCGCGCGTTGAACTTTCGGCTTTCGGCCGCCCGCCCGTCCAAATGTGCGAACGAACGATCGGTCGGCGATTTCGATTCGAACGAACGTGCATTTCCGGTGGTCTTCTTCGTCGCTTGCTGCTGCTGCTTGCTGCTCGATTCCTTGCCGCCTGTTTGCCCAACTGCCGGCTTGTTTTGCGCCCACTTTGTCGTTCGTTCGCTTCCGAAATCTGTTCGTTTCCACAACAACGAGCGGAAGAGTGGAGTTTATTGCAAACGATTGGATGAAATGTTGGTGTACAAACGAACGGAAGGAAGCTAATTACTTGAATAGATTGGCAGCCATTGATCGCGGGAGTTGGCACAAGACGGGATGAGCAGGGAGAAGATTGCAGTAGTCGGAAGGCGGACGGAAGCACCATTGATTAAAAAGAAAGACGGGAATCAAGCGTTCTTGCTGCGGACGCGCGAAATCTTCTTCTCCTTGTTGCGCTTCGGCGGCGGCGAGCCGAGGCCGCGCGGATGGCCGTCGTAGAGGCGGCGGTAGTTGTCGGAGCGCACGTAGCTCCAGAAGCCGAGGACGCCGTCGCGGTAGAGCTCCTCGCGCAACGGCCCAATCCACGGGTTGTTCTCCACGCGGAGGACCTTGTGCGAGTTCTTCTTCGCACTCACGAGGTCCAGCGCGCCCAGATCCGGCGGGATCACTTGCAGGCGGTTGCCCTGCAACAAATGCCGTCTGTTGATCACCTCCTCTTGCTCACTTGGATGTGCAACTCGCGCAATTTGCCCAACGACGCCAACTGTTTGGGCAGATCGATGAGGTCGTTCTCGCGGAGCACGAGGATCTGCAGGTTGATCAGATGGCCGATGTCCTCGGGGAAGGACTCGAAATCGTTGTCGCCCAGGTACAACGCCCGGAGCGACTGAATGAAGAAGAAGTTGCCCGGAAGCGACTGTTCCCGCAGGTTGTTGTACGTGAGGTCGAGGATCTCCAGCTTGGGGAACGAGCCGAAGCCGCGCGGCAGTTTGTACAGCCGGTTCATCCTGCAAGACGAGCAATCGAAAAGGAAATCAAGAGTGAAACGAACCCAACATTGAGGATCTTCAGGCTGGGCAGCTGCGAGATGGTCGTCGGGAGCTCTTCGATCTGGTTGTTCCACAGGTTCAGGTACTCGAGGTTCACCAAATCGGAGATGTTCGGCGGGATGGCCGACAGTTTGTTGTGGCTCAACGTCAGCCGCACGAGGCGCTCGTTGTTGACTGCAAACTCGAGTAAGAGAAGGAAGGAAGGAGGCGGAACTCACAGTTCAGATTCAATTGGGAGAACGTGTGAATCCCGCGGTCCACCACGTCGATCTCCGTCTCATCTTCGTGGCTCTTTTCGCGGCCCATTTTCGTCCTGCAATTCGCAGAAATTCGGAGGAAGTTCGGTGACGATACGGAGAAAATTCGAGCGGAATTCAAAGCAAATTCGCGAGAAATTGAGCAGAAAGCGACGGAAACAGCGGAATCACGACTATGACTGCACGCCTTCAACCTCGAATCGATCGATCGATCGGAACGAAAAAGACGGCGGTTGGCCGGGCGGTTGGGCCAAAAAGGCCGCTCGTTTGGCCGCCTGCTGCCTACGCACTGATTTCCTCCTCCTGCCGGCCGGCCAACAGCCGCCCGCTCGTCAGCGATCGGCCCCTCCGTTTGGCCGCCCGGCCGAGGGAAGCGCCCGGCCAGTTGCCGTGAGCGTGTGCGTCCATCCTTCCTTCAAATACCCGCTTGTTTGTGGTCGAAATCACCAATTTCTGCGATCAACAACGAGTTCGAAGTCGGCGAGAAGTTTATTCCGCAATCAGACCGAAAGGACAACGGCTTCTGTCAGTTTATTCGAAGGCTGCGAGAGTGAGTGGTGCGCGTAAGTGCGGGTATTTACACGACGGAAGGCGGCGGCGGTCAGTTGGCGGGCAGACGCGGCAGTCCAAATTCGTCCACCATGATGCCCTCCTGCGCTTTGGAGGCCTGAAGTCGGGGAAGTCAACGAAAGAAATTGGAAAGAAGAAACGAACCGAGGGCTCGCCGGGCGCCTTCGACGGGACGCCGGGCGCGTTGATCGCTTCGTCCAGGTACGAGGCGTCGCCCAGTTCTAAACACGTAAACAAAAACAAATCAATTGATTCGAGCAAAAGAACGCACCCAACTCCTCGCCCAACGCCTCCAACTCGGCCTCCAGCTCCGTTTCGTCGATCTGCAACGATTGAAGTGAGAAGGAAGAAGAAAGAACGGAGAACTCACGTCGGGCGTGTCGTACTGACGCGAGAGGGCGTCCTGGATCTCGTTGTTCATCTCCAGCATGTCCTCCATCTCGTCCTGCAGCGTGTCGATCTTGTCGATGTCCATCTTCTTGTACTCCTTCTGCATCGTCTTCAGACCTGAGCGCATCGCCGCCACGGTCACCTGAACGAAGAGGTGAGTGGAAGCAAGCGAGAGGTGGTGCCCACTTGATTGTCCTTCATTCCTTGGATGGCGAAGTTCGATTGGGCCATGTTGAAGGACTGAGTGTCTGCAATGAGAAGCAGAAGGAGTGAGATGAAGGAATAGGATGCAAACGAACCCAATTGTCCGCGCTGATTCTCGAACTGCCGCTTTTGTTTCAAGATCCTGAAGTCACGAACGAAATGAGAAGAAAGGAGAGGAAAGGAGGGGACTCACCGCAACGCCTTCTGCTTGACCATCTGCTTGGACGGGCCCTCGCGCATCTTCTTCATTTGGTCTTTGAGTTTGACGAGGTCGGCGTCCAGCTTGGCGATCTTCTTGTCGATCGTTTCGCCGCGCGCGTCGATGTTCGCGATCGCGTCGCTGAGGTTCGGCGGCGGCTCCTTGGGCTTTCCGGCGCCGAACAGACGGTTCATCTCGACGGATCGGTGGGAATCGGAGAGAAACGAGTGGGAATTCGAGAGAAACGAGTGGAAATGCGGGCAGACGGACCGCACACTCCGAAATGAATCACCGCTCGACGGTTTCCACAGCCCGAACGCACGCGCTTGTTGACGAAAGCGGCGCGCCTGCAACGGAATGCCACCGCCCGGGGACCGCCGCCCCGCCGTCAGGCAGGCAGGCGGTTTTGCGTTGGGGCTGGCTCGCGCGCTTTTCCGCTCCGTCCGCCGCCCGGCTCGGCTGGTCGGTTGTTCGTCGCGGAAAAAAGCGGGGAGGGGGAACGCCCGCCGGGCGACCGAGATTATTTATTCTGGACGTGCGCCAATTCGTGCTTCCGATCCCACCGATCCTTCTTCGATTAATTCTCGTGTTAATTTCCGTGTGACGATGGACTTGTGTTGAACGTCGCCGCCATCGCCGCGAACTCTCGACCGCCGCCCGAAGGACTCCCGCCGCCGCCGCTTCGTCGCCTCCGACCGCCCCGTTCGCCGCTGCCCGCCCGCCCGCCGCCGTTCCATGTCGCTGACCGAACGCACCGAGATCCAACTCACTCAGATGGCCGTCCGCGAGGTGGAGTCCACGGACGGCGCGCACGCCCAGAAGACCACGAAGGTGCTCGTCGAAAGCGTATCGATTAGCGTCGAGGATCCCGCTGCCGCCGGCACGCCGCAACAAAACGGGCAGCGCGCCGCCGCCGTCGTTGCGGCGAGCACGAAGACGACGGCGATCGTCTCCACCGAGTCCTCGGCCGCCTCAACCGCCGCGCCGACCGAAGGCAACGGAAATGCGGCCGAAAAGTCGGAAGTCCCCGACGACCCCAGCGTTCTGCGCACCACGAGCCTCAGCGAGGAGCGGCTGAATCAGGTGCAGATCGTGAAGGTGAGTTCTTTTCATTCATTTCTTCTTTTTATTCGCCCGAATGTTCAGAACAGCACGAATCGAGTGAAGCTCTACATTCTGTGCGATCAGCGGACGTGGGACGACCGCGGCACCGGCCATGTGGCGTGCGTGCAGTACCCGGACGATTCGACCAGCTGGTGTCTGATCGTGAGGCTGGAGGCCAACGGTGAGCTTCGTTTCACTTCTTTTTCCGTTGTATTTCGTCGATTTGCAGAGAAGAACGTGCTGGAATCGCCCGTGTTGCGCGACACCGTCTACCAGCGGCAGCAAGGGACGCTGATCGTGTGGAGCGAGTCGGAGACCTGCGACCTCGCCCTCAGCTTCCAGGAGAAGTCGGGCTGCGCGGCGATTTGGGACAAAATCTGCCAGATCCAAGGCCGCGATCCCGACCTCGTGGATGACGAGGCAGACGTCGACGATCAGCAGAGCGACTCGAGCAACTCGAACTGCTCCACCGGCATTGGCCTCTCCATCTCGCTGCCCCCGTGCACCGTGAACAACATCCCCGAACTCGAGCAGATCCTCTCGAACAGCATGGGCGCACCGTCCACGCGCGAGAAGATGGCCAACGCTCTTCAGCAGCAGAAGTGAGTCCCCGCCTTCTTTCTGCCCGTTTATCCCTCGAATTGCAGCTACCTGTCGCGCCTGACGGACGTCTTTCGGCAGTGCGAAGAGGTCGACCACACGCACCTGCCGCTCTTCTACTCGATCGCCAAGAACATGTTCCTGTTGAACACGAACGTGATGCTGAACGAACTGCTCAACGAGAAGTACTTTCGGTTCGTCCATCCCTTCTCTTTGCTTTCTATTTGCTCCTCGCGTTGCAGGGACGTGGTCGGCATGCTGGAGTACGACCCCGCGTCGGCCGAGCCGAAGAAACACCGCGAGTTCCTGTTCGAGAAGTCCCGCTTCAAGGAGGTGTTGCCGATCAAGACGGAGGAGTTGAAGAGCAAAATCCAGCTCACGTACCGCGTTCAGTACGTGCAGGTTCGTCCTCCTGCATTCTCGTTCAATTTATTCATTTTTATTGCTCCCGCTTAGGACGTGTGTCTGCCCGCCCCGTCGCTATTCGAAGAGAACCTCCTCACCTGCCTGAGCAGCCACCTCTTCTTCGCCCGGGCCGAGATCGTCAACCAGCTCGTGGTTCGTTCTTTCCTTCCATTGAATATTCTGTTTATTTCGTGTGTTTGCAGAACGACAAGGCCCTAATGAGCCAATTGTTCGATGAGTTGAAGAACCCGGCGACGGAGAGCCGGCGGAGGCGCGACCTCACGCAATTCCTCCGCGAGTTCTGCTCCTTCGTCCACTCGTTGCAGTCGTCGGCCGCCAGCGGACGGGATCAGTTCTTCAAGTCGATCCTCAACAACGACCTGCTCTCCGCCATCGACCTGTGCATTTCGAGCGGTTCGTTCGCCACCCGCAACTCGGCCATCGAAATCATCTCGATGATCGTCGACTACAACTCGCTGTTCATGCGCGACTTCCTGTTGCGGCAGGCGCGCAGTGTGCCCGAGGACAAGCCGGTGAGTTCTTCGTTGTTCGAGCATCAATTGATTGCTTGTGTTCAGGAGGACGTGCTGCTGAACAAGATCGTCAAGCTGATCATGCTCGACCGGGACCCGGAGCTGGGCATGGCGTCGAACATCTCGATGCTCATCCGGAACTTGCTCGATTCGGACAACGTGACGTCGATCACGACCCTCGGCCGACCGTCGCCCCGCTCGTTGATCGAAAAATCGATGGGCGCCAAGGCCGACAAGCTCGACTTCTTCTCGATGTTCTACAGCCGCATCATCGACACGCTGGTGAAGCCGCTCTTCGACAACGTCCAAGACGGGAAGCTCGTTCGAGGTCCGTCCAATCCATTGATTCTTCTCCTTCTGATCTCTTTTTTTTAGACGATTACTTCAAGGCCAATCAAATGGCCCTGATCATGGAGCTGACGAGTTTCTGCGTGGAGAACCACGTGCAGTCGATGCGCAACGTCGTGATCCAAAAGGACCTCCTCGCCGTGCTCGGCGTCTACCTGAAGAGTCGCCATCACTTCATGGCGTTGTGTAAGCGATCAAGTGCAATCTGATCGATTGGATGAGTCCTTTGATTGCAGCCGCCCTCCGCGTCTTCCGCCGCGTCATCCAGCAACGGGACGAGCAGTACAATCGGTACATCGTCGAGCACCGCCGGCTGGACCCCGTGGTGGAGTGTTTCGTGGCGAACGGCGATCGCTACAACCTGATGAACTCGGCCATCCTGGAGCTGATCGACTTCATTCGACACGTACGTCCCTCTTCCTTCTTGTTTGTTTCTATTGCCCGGTTGCAGGAGAACATCTTCACGCTGCTCGTCTACGTGATCCGCACGCACTACGAGACGGCGTTCAAGGACGTCCGCTACACGAAGGTGTTCACCCAAATGAAGGCCCGCGTGGATGCGATGGAGAACTGCAAGGCGGACACCAGCGAAGCGAGCACGGACGACCCCAAGAGACTCCGTTTCGGCTCCCAGTGGATGAAAGAGCGGGACTACGACAACGACGAGCTGTTCTTCAACGAAGAGGACGAGGACGAAGAGGAGGCGGACGTGAGTGCGCACTGGAAGCTTCATTTGTTGATTCTTTCGTTCAGTACGGCGAGAACGAGAACATGCCCGAACGAAAGGCCGCACCGCAGCGGAAGATGGCCTCCGAGCCGATGTACCCGTCGGTGGCCAAGCGGAAGCGTAAGCAGTTGCCTTCCTTTGTGCTTGTTGATGGCCGCTCGTTGAAGTGAACAACGAGGAGGAGGGCGTGGGCAGCATCTTCGGCGGCAACCTCAGCCCCAGCATCTCCGGTCCGAGCCGCATGTCGAAGATCGTGATCAAAATGAGCGACCGGCCGGACACCGCCTCGCCGCCCCCGCAGCCGGCGGCCAACGGCGGCGCCGCCGAGGAGGGCGAAGTGAGCATCACGCCCGTCCAGTTCGGCAACGGGAGTGCCCAGCCTTCGGTCAGCCCGCTGGTCACCTCCTCCTTCTCGGCCGCCAGCGGGGCGGGCGGCGAGGAGAACGGCGAGGAGGAGCCCAAACACAAACGGAAGCGGATGGACGCGCAGCGCAACGACGCCGACGTGAAGCGCGCCGTCTTCTACGCCCATCGCTCGTTGGCCACCACCCACGCGCCCTCGACCAGCGCGGCCTCGCCGACGAGCGCCGCCGCTTCGCCGTCCGCCGCCACGCCGCCGCCCGCCAACGCGACCGAAACGTCGGCCGGCGGCGGCGGCGACCTGGAGTTCGACAAGCCGGTCCTCCTGAAGGTGAGTGGGCGAACGGGCGGTTGGATCAATTCCGCCGGTGTTCTGCAGGGATTCGCCGCCCTCGTCGACTATCCCGACGACGATGACGAGGACGAGGCGCCCGCCGAGGCCACGGATTGAGGCCGCCCAACGGGATCCCCAACGCACAAGAGTTCTTTTGTTCGTTGTATTTGAATTAAGTAGTGGAGTGATGGAATGAATGAACAGTATTGGTCGTTCCGTTCATCGCTCGTTCTCGTTCGTTCAAGTCCAGTAACCCTTCTTCATGCAGCTGCTGACTGATTGATTCTTCCGCCTCACTTATCGAAATCTCCTGTTCGTCGTCTACCCTCTTCTTCTTCTTCTTCCTCTTCGTCCTCCTAGTCGGCCGGCAATTCGTGCACCGGCCCTCCGCCCGCAGATTCTTTGGTTTATTTGTGTTGTTCTTTTGGTCTCCATTTGGAATTGTGAACGAGAAATGTGTATAGTTCTCCTCCTTTCTTTGTTTGGTTTGGTTTGTTCGATTAAACGCGACCTCTTTCCTCGCTCCTCCGTTCTTTTACTGTGATAAAAACACTGATCATCAACCGATTGAATGATTGAAGCGTGCGTGAACAACGAGGCGGACATAAACGGACACAATTGAATCCAGGGAGGAATGTCGATTTTAATCACTCACTCGCGGTCACTCGCCGATGGTGGCGATCAATCGAAGGAAGAGGAGAACAGGTATTGATAGAGGAATGGAGGTAATCGAGCCGAACAGACGCGTGAACGAACGAAAGCAATCGGAAACGAGTGACCAGTCGATGCGATTAGGATCAACGAACAAGGAGGAAGGATGACGAGTAGTGAGCGGAAAACGTGGGTTCATCTGAACGCCGTCGTCGTTTCTGCAGCGGCAGCCGTTTTTTCTCCGTTGCGCGGACGCCCGAGAACGGGATTCCAGCCGGCGGATGGAAGTGCTCGACGGACGGCCGACCGGCGAGCTCTAGGGCGGGGCGGGTGTCCATTTGCAGGCGCTTGACTCCCGACCGCCCGCCCGTACGACTGTTGCGATTTTAATCGCTCCCTTGCTCGTTCGGTCGGCGGGAGGGCGGGTGGGTGGACGGCGAGCGGAAAACCCGTTGGCGGCGGCGGCAAACGAGTTTCGCCGCGCGCCGTCGGGCCGGCCGCCGCCTTTGATCCGTGGGGGCGATTGCGTAAAGAAGAAAGACGAAACGAAGCCGGATCTTCTCCAGGAGGCATGAGGCGGGAGTCAACGCAGAAGAAAGAAGGAGGAGGAGGGGACATGCCGGAGGATCAGGTTCGTCTAATAAGAAGGAGGGTACTTGAGTTCGGCCCGCTCCCTCATCAGGCGCTCGTTCGCTCGCTCGGTGATCACTCCACTCGCTGCGAAGGTGCGCCGAGTGGACGCTCGTCGGCTTCCTGCTGCTCCCTCCGTGCTTCGGGCAGCTCTTCTTCTTTCGGTTAGCCTTCGAGCGTCTTCTTATCATCCAATTAGAGCGGGGGCTTAGCAGCGGGAGCTCACTTGTTTGTGGGGGATCGTCTACAGTAACCGCCGCCGGTTGCCGGTCGGGCGTGTAATTGGGCGGATTGTTTGTTTGTTTAGCGTGACGAACGATCGGCGGATTTCCGTTCGCTCGCTCGCTTCTTTTGTTCGCTTTTGTGCTGCCGACCCGAAGAAGCGAGCGGAATGCGAAAGGGAGGAGCGGGCGGTTCGCGCGTCTTGCCGCCTTCCGAGGGGTGAGCGGCGGCGCGTGAAGGAAGCGAACGGACGGGTTCGATCCTCCGCCGCCGCCGTCTAATTAGCGCGACGAGTGGATTCCGCAAAGCCGAAAGCAAAATGCCGTCGGCGGCGCGGGCGGCTGGAATTCAAGGGCGAAAGGTGAAAGTGGAGAAGAAATCCGAACGAATCGAATCGAAACGCCCGCTCGCGCGACTCAATCGACCGGAAGAAACCCGAAGTTTCGCCCGGCTTGTTCGTTCGATCGTTCGACCGTGTGGACACTCCACTGCTTCGTTTGACCCACGAGTTGCAGTCGGCCCACCCACCCACCGAACGCTCGCGAAATGCACCGCTTGGCCACCGCCGCCCTTCTCTTCGCCCTCGCCCTCTGCACGTTGGCCCAAGACTCCTGCTACATCAACTCCGTTACGTTCCCCCCATTGACAGACGAGAGGACTGCTCGCTGCTTTCAGGCGGCTTCACGTGCTGCAACCGGGAGCTGGAGAGCGCGATGATGTCCGCGATGAGCGGCAGCGACCTCCTCGGCTCCGCCGACTCCATCCAATCGATGGCCGAGGGCAAATTCGGCGGAAAGTTCGAGGTAACGAGCCGAAGGAGGCGGAGGAGCTGACCCGAGTGTTTAGACGGTCGTTTCGATGGACGACTTCAGCTCGAAGACTCATTTCAAGGTTCGTTCACCAACTCGAAGGGATTCTTTTAATCGAGTAGCTTTCAGGACGGAAAGTCGTGCAAAGTGAGTGGACGAGCGGCGACCAGCGCATCCCCGGGATCAACCCACAACTCCCCACTTTTCAGGTCCAAAAGGGCGACCAAGTGGCGGCCGCGTGGCAGCCTTGAGTGCGTCCATCGGATGGACGTCCCCCGCCTTCCCTCCTCCTCACTTCTCCGATCATTCAAGTGCAATAGTGGTCCTTCAATTAGGTTGCAATAAACCGGTACATCTCTCGAGCTATAAATTTCGAAAAGGAACGAGAGATGATAGTGAACTCACCTTGTTCTTCTGCAGGCCGTGAAGCTGAAATGAATGAACTGTAGATGGAGCAGAAAGCTCAAATGGCAAGGCATTACGACAGACCTCTTGCTCCGCCGGAATGATTCGATCGGCGGATCGCCGCGCGTGGAGTGATTTGCGGAACAAAAGAAGCCGAAAGTGGGGAGAAGGCAAAAGAAACGGACGCCCGCCGGCTTGTTTCGCGCCCGCTCTCGTCGTTCCCGCAATCCCGATTCGCGCGTTTAATCCGCACGCCGTCGTGCTCACGCTCCCGAGCGAGTGGATCGACGAAACAAACAAGAAAGACGAACAAGACGAGGAGAGGATCGTTAATGGTCGACTCGAAGAAGGAGGGAAGAAGAAGACGAGCCGCACACTTGAATGAATCCGCTGCGACTCGCTTTTCGGCGGCTTTTTGTTCGCGCAACAACGGCGACCATCTTCTTTCGTCGTTGTCGTTTTTGTTTCCTCTCCGCGCATCGACGGCTTCTCCAGGGCTTTCTGATCCGATCGAACGCCAATTCGGATCCCTCGCGCTCCGCTCCGTCGTTGCGCGCCGCCCGCCCGCCCGCCCCCTCCCGCCGGCTTTAATCGGCTTCTTGATTAGCGTGCGACGGTCAGTCGTCTCCATTCCAACGCCCTCTGTTCACGCCGCTCCTTTCTCCAGTTTGTTGTTGTGGAAATGAAGTCCCTTGTCCTGCTGATGGCCTTCTTCGTCTACGTGTACGCCCAAGACGACACCTGCTTCATCAGTACGAGCGGCAGTTTGAGTTCAATCGTTTAATGCGTTCTTTAGATGACTCCGGCTTCACGTGCTGCAACCGAGCGTTGGAGAGCGCGATGAAGGAGGCGTCGACGGACGGCGACCTGCTCGGAACCGCCGACTCGGTCCAATCGAAAGCCGAGGGAATGCTCGGCGGCAAGTTCGAGGTGAGTGGGCGGCAGCGAGCAGCGCAATGAGCAATGAACGCTTCTTTCCAGACGGTCGTCTCGATGGACGATTTCGCGCACAAAAGTGAGTTGAACGACGAACAAGCGGTGTGATCCACGGAACAAATTTCAGGCCACTTCAAAGTACGTAGTGCAACTTCTCCACATTCTGCTGATTGCTCCTCACTCACTCATTTCCCCACCCTTTCAGGACGGAAAGTCGTGCAAGATCGAGAAGGACGGGCACTACATCAGCGCCTGGCAGCCTTGAGCTTTCCGGCCGCTCGTTTAGGATCGATGGGATGCCCGCACATATCTTCAGTTAATCTATTCGCTGTCTTTCGATGCAATTCGCTTGTCTTTCGCTTTAACTTTCAAGGCAATAAATCACTCGTCACAACTGTCGAGCAGTTTCGAGTACACTGAGAAAAAGGGCCGCCAAACGGTAGGATGCACAGTTCTCGGCCGCCCCCGACTGGCCGCCGTCCGAGCGATCGTCGCGCTCTCCGCTGTTCGCCTGTTCCAGTGAACACTCGCCCGGCCTGTTTTGATCAAACGTGAAAGCATGTTTTGGTCGGATCGCCGCCGTTCAATTCACCGATTAAAAATATTTTCCGCAAGGTTTTGAATTGCAATCAGGCGATCAAGCGGCCGAACAGCAACTGAACGGCGAGATCGGTGGGTATAAAAGCGAGTGATCGGAAGGCAATCGACATCCTCCACTCACTCACCCACGCCTTCACCCACTCTTCTCTCTTCTCCGCAATCCAAAAGATGACCCGCTCCTGCACGGCCGTCCTCTTCGTCCTGCTGGTCGCCTCGACGGCCGCCCAGCCCCTGACGAAGGACCTTCTCTCGGGGCTGCTCGGGGCGGTGAACGGAGCGGCCGGGAACGCGCAGCCGGTGGTCGGCGAGGTCACCGGCTTGCTGGGCGGCTGCCGCCAACCGGGCGCCCTCACGAAGATCGTGAAGCTGCTGAACCTGCCGGCGACCGTCGATCCCGCCCAGTTCGTGCAGCTGCTCTCGATCCTCACGCGCCTCGACTCCGTCCTCACGCAACTCACCTGCACCGTCGACTCGATCCTTCCGCTGGAAGGCGGCAGCGGCGTGGACGGCGTGGTGGGCGGTCTGCTCGAGGAGCTACGCACTCTGCTGAACGTCCCGGCAAACGTCGACCTCGGCGCCTTCCTGCAGCGCCTCCTGAAGGCCGTCGAGAAGCTCCTCAGCGATCTGCTCAACGACGTCGGCCGCCTCCTCCGCACGCTCCTCGGCGACGTCACGCAGCTCACCGGCGGCCTGGTCGACATCCTGAACGGCGTCCTCGGCCAGCTGACCGGTCTGCTCGGCATCCCGGCGGGCGTCCTCCCGCTCGACTTCGTCCAGCAACTCCTGCCCCAACTGGAGAAGGTCCTCGACTCGCTGCTCTCCACCCTGAGCGGCGGCTCCTTGGGCGCCCTCCCGCTCTAAGCTGTGTGTTGCGTTGTGTAATGGTTTGTTCAATAAACAGTCAAGCATCAATGTCGAGAACTCGGCGAATTAAAGTTGATCGAGATCTTTCTTCCACGGGAAGAGCAGAAGAAAGATAAACAGGAGACCGGGAACGGTCATTTGTAGACGGAAGACTTGATGTTCATCGGCTGCTTGCCGATTTTCTGCAACTAGAACAAGTGATTAGGAACAGAAGGACTCGCATGCGGCTTTCCGCATCGCCGAGGACATGGTGCAGCCTCACAACAACTAATGAAAGTTTAAATCTAGTATCTTGACTTCAAAAGGAAACAAAATAAATCTTTCACTACCGTTTCGTTTATCCATTTTGGATTGTTTGTTAATTCAATTACCAGTCAATAATCCGAAGGTCGTTGGTCGTGGGAACACCGGTGGGCGGATTGCGTGCGTAAACAACGCCTTATGCGCGCTTGCTCTAACTCTTCTGCGCTCTCGCTCGGATGCACACTTTTGCGCGTGTGCACTGCACATTGGACCCGTCTACCTCCATGTTCGTGGGGTCGAGGTCGTTTGGGGACTTTCGAGCTCGGTGGCAGTGCGGCGGTCTCAACGGCACCTCCCGCGCGGTCCGTCAACACCAATGCATACCTTCTTTGATTTAGGCCTTTTCCCCGCATTCCGCCGCGAGTGGCCGCGCCGCGTGTTCGTCTCCTTCCTCTACTCACTCCTCTCGTTGCAGCCCCTCGAGCGCACGGTCTGCAAGTTCCTCAACAAGCTGCTCGTCCGCCTGCGTCGTCAACTGCCCATTCACCTACACCCTCTCAAGATGAACCTGATCAATGAGGCCATCATTAAAATGCTTGAATTTGAGCAACCAATCCTCAACGGCCTTGAGGCGATTATGGAAAAGCTCCGCAAGGACAACGAGGTTCGTTTCTCCGCCCATTCTATGTTCTTCATTCCTGAACTCGAATTGCAGAGGGACGCCGAGAAGATAAAAAAAGCACACGAACATCTTCCTGGACCGCGCGAACGCCGTGGTCAACGACTACTTCCAACTGCGGCCGGACAAGGAGAGCGAGCTGCCCGCCGACGCCAACGTCAAGGACCGCGTGAGCCGTGAGTTACCCCTCCTCCTACTTCGGTTGATTCCGCTCGCTGCTTTCAGGCCTCGCCCACCGTGTGGCCACCCACTTGCAGGCGAAGACCCACGACAACGTCCTCGAGCCCGCCCAGCGCCAACTGCACGGCCTCGCCGACCAGCTCCGCAAGTCCCTCGCTCTGGTGAGTCTTCTTTCCGGGTGCGGGAAGTGTGTGCGGGTCCGAGATGAGTGATGAGGGGCAGCGGGAAGAAGCGAAGGGAAATTGGGTCAAAATGCGGGCATCGCCCGCCTCCTTCGTCCATTTCGCGTCGCCCCCTTGCAGCGGGACGTTCGGGCATTCGCCGCTTTCGGTTTGTGTCGTCATGGAAGGCTCAAACGGTCGTCTTCTTTCCCCAGTCAATGCTCTTTACTTGCAGTTGAACGGCGACGTCAAAGAGAAGAACGACTGAGCACCCACTCTTCCTCTATTTTTTGTTTGATCATGCATTTTTATCGCTGATTAAACTCTAGTTATGTCTCAAAACCTTCTTTACTTTACGAACAAGCAGCTCGAGTCGGAAAGCAACCCTTCCGTCCACCAAACGAGGGCCGAAGCGAGCGGTAGGACGACGACGAGGAGCGGCGTCCGCATCGAAATAAGAAGCATGTCGGGCACAAAGAAGTGGAACGCGGGGATCGCTCGAATCCTTGCCGTCTTTTGTTTGTTCTCAAAAGAGACCTTGCGGGCGTCCATGAAGGCGCCGTCAACACTTTGAGTAGAAGCGAACGTCGAGAGCGGGCGGTGGGACGAGGAACGGATCGTTTGGGTGATCGTCGCAGTTCAGTCGTCTTCCACTAACGGCTTGTTCATTCCCACACGCCTCGATTTTATTGATCGCATACAGCTACACAAAAATCAGATCAAACGATTACAAAAGAACGCGATGAATCGGGCAAAGATGCTCGACTTCTCAACTTTTCATTCCGAAGCAAGCCGATCGTTCACGATCAGAGAGAAGCCATAGCGCACTTCTTCCTGTAGCCTGATAGATGCGAACGAAGTTCGTCTTTTGACACGAGCGGCGACTCGACGATCGACGGGGAGGGATCGTCCGAAGCCCACCAGTGATTTGAACCTCTCATCTTTGATCTCCGACCAGCACAGCTCACGCAGGGTGAGCGGTTTGCTGTAAGAGAAGTAATTACCCGTTTTCCTTCTTTAATTGATCACCTGCAAGCGTATCGAATAGCGCTGTAGCCGGCGTGCCAACGGACGACCCCGAGATGCCACTTGGCGACGCCGACGTGCAGAATTCCGCTTTCTTCGTCGAAACGAGGATTCCACGTAGCGTACTGCCGGTTGGCCCACGGGAGCAGCGAGAAGCGACGTTCCGCCACGTCGAAAGAAAAAACGAACGGCGGCATCAGAAGATCGTGTTTTGCGGTCGGAAAGAAGATTTTTTTCGACGTCCACGTGCACAACGCAATGCTTTGAACGTAGAGCTGAACGATCGGTCATCACACGAACGAGATTCCACAGCTTACCGGGGGCATGTCTTGAGTGCAAAAGTCCGCAATCGTCGTCCACGTAGCGGCGAGCTTCGTTCGCAAGTCGTAGCCCCCCACCGTTGTCCAATCGATGTTCGAACGCTGATCAACCCGAATGCCCACGAGTTGGTTGCCGACAGGGTGGAAGAGAACGGCCCCGGGCTGCCGAGGCACCACTTCGTCCACTCGAAACAATCCGCTGTTCTCGAAGCGGCAGAAGACAAGGTTCCTCGAATGCCGAAGAGCGGTGACGTCCAAACGCAGAAGCGACGGCCGATCGGCGTCTCGAATGAAGAGCGTGCGCGGACTGCAGTCGGCGAGTGTGTGCAGCAGGCGAACAGCCGTCGAGCTCTCCGCATAGTCCAGAGTGATGAGGACCACGTGGAAGGTGTTGAACGAGGGATCTTCCAGAGGATCGCCCTCGCGGACGACGGCGATCAGCTCGCGCTCGCTCCACGCCCCGAAATTCACGGCGTGTGCGCGGCTCAACACTCCGCTGTCCGCCAGCGGCGAGATCTCACGGCTTTCGAAAATTCTAAACGAGCGAATCAGCGGGAAATTCTGCTAAACGACTGCTCACTTGTGAACGTCAAACCGCAGGTCAAAGACGAGCATTTTCGTTACGGCGGCCATTTGGAAGGCGAAACGGCCGCATTTCGAGACACAAATGGGTGTCGACTCTTCCAGCTAACAACAAGAAAGCGTAAACCAATCCTTTGATGAGCACTCACCGATGCATCCGCGAGCGTCCACAAAGGCGCCGGACCGAGACGGTCGCAGCGGCGTTGACTTCGCCCGTTCCGCTCCCATCAGACCTCGACTGCGGCACTATCGCGATAAAGGCGCCAGAAATGCGGAAACGCGTACTCGGAGACCGTCAACACGAGGCCCATGGTCGACCGCCGAATTGTGCGGGTGGGCGAAGAGTGCGCGGGAGACTGCCGCCTTTCGCTTCCACTGACCAGCCCTTTCCTGCTACCCCCCGCTCCCTCGGTTCGACCAATCGATCGCGTTTGCCTCGCAGTCATTGGGATGGTGAGCGAGTGGGCGTTGGCGCTTGCAGACGCCCGTTAGAACCACAAATGAGACGGCACTCGTGATCGAACTGAGCAGTGTTTTGCATCGAGCACGAACAAGCTGAAAGAAACGGGGACTCCCCACTCACACGTGCTCATTTCTTTCTGTTCACCGCCTTCCTGCCAGCCGCTTTCCTCCAAGATGACCAGCGGTGAGTGTCCCCTCGTCCTCCAGTTCACGCCCGCCTGCTTGCAGACGAGACGACGACCACGGCGATCGAGGACGAAGAGGAGGACGAGGACCCGCCGTTCCTGCCGGCGGGCGTGCGGCCGCTCGTCGACCCGCCGCGCCTCTCGCGCGCCGTCCGCCGCCGCTACATCGGCGTGTTGACGCAGGCGGAGGCCGACCGTTGGGTGCGGCAGCCGACGGACTTCCGCCTCTTCCACCAGTGGAACCCGCTGCAGCCGCTGGGGCGCGGCGACCGGCTGCCGCTCGCCGTCGTCTACCGCTCCTTCCGCGGCGTCCTCTCGCACCTGCTCGTCCGCTCCACCGGCTCCGTGGTGACGTCGAAGCGGACGGGCCGCAGTCGGTACGTGATCTCCGCCTACTTCGTGGAACGCGCCGGCCCCGCCTTCCGCAACCTCTCGGATCTGGTGCGTTCCACGAGCCGCTGTCCTCACTTGTCGTTTAGATCAGCTGTTACGAGGAGACCGCCTGCATCTCCGAGGGCCAAGTCGACGTCTTCCAAACGCCCGCCCCTCGTCTGCCGAAGAAGGCGGGAGTTTCTTTCTGAAGTTCGTCTCGTTTCTGTTCGTGTGTCGTTGGGAAATGAACCGTTTGTTCTGAAGATTGAACGTGATCGAATTAAAAAGCAAATGGTGGGAATCTTCCGGTGTGATGTGTGATATTCTGCCCGTCTTCTCGCTTCGGTACGTGGAGTGTTTCCGTTCGGATCTTTCCGCCGATCGGACGAAGACGGCCGTCTTGACGGGCTCTTCAGTATCCGCACGCATTCCGTCTTGCGTTCACCTCAATCAGCTGCAGCTGCTTGAAAGAGAAGGTGCAATCCGAGGACCGGTTGAAGGCCTTCCGGCGGTCGTCTCTTTGGGCACTCCAGAAGGCGAGAGGTTCTTCAACAATCACCGGGCACAAGTGGACGGGAGTGTGTGAATTTGTCGGCCGTCTTTTCTCCGCTCTTTCGTGTGTTTTGGGCTGCCCACCCAAATTTCCGTCGGTTTCTCGCTTCTTTCCCGTGCTGATCGCTGCTGTTGCTCGTTTTCCACGCGAACTCCAGCGCTTCCAACCGGAAAGGCGTGTTACAACAAACACGCTTCTTTTCACCAATGTTTGAAGAAGAAACAAGACGAAACAAACAAGAAAGGCGGCGAAAACGAGGCGAAATCCGCGTGCACAATGAGCAGAGGGCCCGAATTTACGAGATTTCGTCAGAATTGAACCGAAATACGCACTTCTTGGTACCGAAATGTTCGGAATTTTGCTGCACAACAGAAAAACCGCACAGTGAAGAGCGATTCCCACTGTGTAACGAAATTTGGGCGAATTTCGAGCGCGAGCCGGCGGCCGACCCAAAATCCCGTTCGGATTGGCGGGCGGCACGGCGAGACGCTCCGCCGGCCGCCGCGGTCCCCCACCGATCGCCCCTGCCGCCGCCGGTAGGCCGCCCGCCCGTCGACGTCCGACCGGCGAGAGCAGAAATCTCCAGTTCGTCCCGCCGACTGCCCGCTCCCCGCTTCCCGCTCCGTCCGCCCGCCTGCTCGAGCCGAAAAGTGAGCGGCCGATCGGCTTCTCCTCTCATCTCTCCCTCCGCCTTCAGATGTGCCGCCTGATGCTCGTGCCCGTCCTCCTGGCCGCCGTGGCCGCCGCCCAGCTCGCGTCCGGCGACTCCGAGAGCCCCGACGTCTACCGCCGCTCTGTCGGCTCCGGGCAGCCGCTCGAGGTTCGTTCTCGCCTCCCTTCTCGGCCTCCACTCACCTCTCGTCGCCGTTTGCAGGGCTCGGGCGAGGAGGCCTTCCGCACGCTGGAGTGCGCCTGCATCCTCGCCGAGGAGGTCGAGTTCTTCGAGGAGGCCGCCGACCAGCAGCCGGAGGACGCCTACCGCCGCCGCCGCTCCGCCGACCCGACGGGCGGTTCGGGCAGCGGCATCTCGCAGGTTCGTCCCCCTCCTCTCCCCCTCCTCCCTAATCGATCGATCGATTGCAGGAGCCGCTCGCCTTCGTCCACCAGCCGACCGCCCGCTCGGACGGCCCGAACGCCGCCGCCGTCGTCGCGCGCCGCATCGTCGTGTGCAAGTGCGAGGACGCGGGCGAGGGCTCCGGCGACGACGAGGCCGCCAACCCGTCCGCCGCGCCCGCCCCGACGGCCGACGAGGAGGAGTCCGAGGTTCGTTCTCCCGCCCCCTCTCTTCCATTCACTCATTCCCCGCTTGCAGGTGTACCGCCGCTCGGCCGCCTCGGGCGAGGAGGAGGACGCCGCGCCCGTCCGCCGCTCGGCCCTCGACACCGCCGAGGCGTCGGGCGACGAGGAGCCGACCGCCGCGACCGCGCGCCTGCCCACGATCTCCACCGCCTCGCTCCCGACCCTCTCGACGCGCGCCCGCCGCTCTGCCGAGGGCTCGGCCGAGGAGGCGACCGCGGAGGCCGCCGAGGCGTCGGGCGAGGAGGAGCCGGAGGTCACAATCGCCATGGCCTCCACCGCCGAGCTGCCCACGATCTCCACCGTGGAGATCTCGACGCCGTCGACCGCCGAGCTCCCGACCATCCAGACGACCCCGCTGACCACCCGCTCCCTGCCGACGCTCGCCTCGATCTCCACGGCCTCCACGCGCCCCCTCACGACCGCCTCCCTGCCCACCCTCGCGCCCATCACTCGCGCCCAGCGCCACGCGGAGGGCAGCGGAGCGGCCGAGGAGCAGCTGTGAATCCCTCCTTCTGATCATGTCTCAATCACTCGCATCTCTCGCACTTCACTTGTTTCATCCCTGTTCAATCGACCCCGCAATAAATAGTTTCGATTCGAGTGTTCCTTCGGCTTTCGGTTGACTGTGGGGAGAAACGAACGGGGAACTCGAGCGGCGGATGACAAAAGCGGCTTGTTGTTGTTGTCGGCGGCGTCCGGGTGTTCTTCGGTCGAAAACAAGCGGGCGGGCGGCGGAGTGGCCGCTTTCCCGCTTTTGCCGCTCGCCGTCGGGGAGTCGCCGATCGAAAGCGGGCGGGAGATCGGGGAAGCGGCCCGTCCGTTCGGCGAAAATAACTCCCGACTGCGAGGGCCCGAGCAGAAGCGAGCAGAAACTCGCCGCCCGCCCGTCCTCGTCGAGTCTTCGAGCCGAGCGGGTGTACCGACAGGCGTTTGACTCGATCCCTCGGAGTATCCCACGAATTCAAACGCGTGGAGTGCAGGCGTGAACGGAATCCACAAAGGTCAGATGAAAGAACAACAAAGCAGTCCGATTGGAGATGTCCGAAACGCACGCCTGCAAGCCGCACTGATCGAACCGATGTGCGGCTTGCTGAAAAAGCGGGAGTGTGCGAAATCGCCGCAGAGCGCGAAGCAGAGAGCAGCCGAGGGCAACGGAACGCCGCCCTCCCACTTGGCGATCCAGAGGCGGAGCAGGATGAACACGCAGCCGGGAAAGGTCGTCCATTTCCCCACCGGCAACTCCTCGACCTCCCCGCTCCGCCGGAAGAGCAAAGTGGAGATGTGAATGGAGGACCACTTCTTCGGGCCACCCGCGTGCCGGAACGAGACAATCTCGTGAACCTTCGCAGGGAACACGCCACTCGCCTTCGGAGGTGCGCCCTCCGGCGGTCGAATCAACTCGTCGATCGATTGAGTGGGAAACTCTACCAACGAATCCGCTTCGATTCCTCCCGCTTCGGCTCTTGGACTGCGGTTTCTGTCGAGGAATGCGCAAATTGCTGTGGTTGTCGACAACTCCACCGGTTTCACCCGCTTTCCAAGGGACTTCTGCTGCTTTTTTCTCGACTCAACCACCTCACAGTCCACTTCGGTCTCCAATCACCGCAACTTCAGCATTCCAGCCGCCAGCCGCTCCTCCAACGCGAATCGACACGCGGGCATTCCGCCCTCCTTCGATCGGAACTCGGGCAGCGCGTGCGCGCCTTCATTCGAGCATTCTCCTTCTTTCCTCACCTTCTCGACGATCCTCTCCGAAATGGCGGTGAGTGGCCGCATCGTGGAGCTCCTTCGATCATCCCGCTCCTTCAGGTCGAGTTCAAATTCAAGGACCAAACCGAGCGGTGGGAGGAGATCGCGAAGGGCGACCTGCTCGACGCGGCGTTCGGCGAGTACCTGAGCGTGAACAAGGGGATTCAGGCCTTCTCGGTGAGCAATCCACCGGCATTCGTTCTCATGTTCTCCTCGTTCAGGAACTCAAGGGCTCGCCGCTCACCGAGGGCTCGTACCGCGCACAGGTCGCCCTGCTGAACGCCGCGCTCGTCAACCAGCTGGAGGGCGTCCAGCACCACACGGCGACCAAACGCTTCCAGGACCTCTTCAAACGGTTCGTTCTCTTCGAGAAGAAGACGAGTGATCGTTGGGGACGTTCAGGTTGGACCTCCTGATCAGCCAGTCGTCCACGCTGCCCAAAACCCCGACGCTCATCGAATTCCAGCGCTACGCCAAGTCGTCGCTCTACTACCGCCTCGGGGACTTCCTGCTGACGCCCGCCAAGCCGGTAGGTCCATTCGCTTCCTTCTTCTTTTGATTGCGTGCTTGCAGAACAACGATGGAGTCGAGAAGTCGCAATTCCTGTCGGCGATGTGCGCCTACGCGTTGGCGTTGGACTTCCTCTGCCGCGGCACCGCCAGCCACGAGATCACGAGCGCCGCCGAGGCGTTCAACGTCCTCGAGCTGCACGTCCTGCTCTCCGCCCACCTGCCGCACGTGGGCGGGCCCGAGGCGCTGCGGGAGGCGTTGTTGAGCGACCAGGTGGGTTCCTCGCCGTTCGCTCCGTTTGTTCACGCGTGTTTGCAGTTGGCCCAACGGTTGAGCCGCCCGCTGAACCTGCGCGACGGCGAGCAGGCGGCCGGCCTCTCGTTCGTCCACGCGGACGCGGCGGAGCGGGCGCGCGGCCTGGAGATCCCGCGGCTCGACGTCCGCAAGCTGCTCGCCCCCGTGTGGCCCGCCCGCCGCCACTCCTGCTTCCTCAAACGCTTCCTGTGGATCCGCGCCCGCGTGCACGTGGACGACGGTGAGAAACGAGAGGGGGATCGATCGAATGAATGCGCGTGTTCAGACGACTTCCTGGACGCGCTCGTCACGCGCTTCGTCCGCTTCCCCCGCTCGTTGGCGCTCATGTACAGCGTCTCGGACTTCTCGCTGCTGGATCTCAAGGTTCTTCCCCTCGTCCATCGATTCATCTTCCTTCCGGCTTGCAGCTGATGATCTTTCGCATGAGTGCGTACCGCGAGCACTCGGACACGCACTTCAAGATGGGCGACCGCTCGCTCGCCTACCCGCCGCAATTCCAGACGGGCGGCAACCGGGAGTTCGCGAAGATCTGGGCGATCGTCAACGTGCTGGCGGACAACGGGGACTATCGGCGGTGAGCGCGACCTCCCGCCCATCCTCCCTCCATTCGATCGATTGCAGCGACAAGGGCAGCGACCAGATCCTCTTCGTGACGACGTTGGAGGAAATCCGGCGGGCCGTGAGCTACGAGAGCGACCGGACGAACCTCGCGCGCACGGCCGCCTACCTGTGGGGCAAAATCAAGAAGAGCCCGCCGCTGCCGCTCGAGCAGCGCCAACTCCTCGTCGACCTGTTCGTGCGCTACGCGGAGAGCGTGATCGCCGAGCCCGCCGGCGCCCTCCACCGCTCCTCCGTCTTCCCGCCGCTCCCCAACAGCGGCGGCGAGCAGGAGAACGAGGAGGAGTTGCACGACCAAATGTTCTACCTGCTCGCCCAGAACGCGGTCTTCCAGGCCGACTACGCGACCGCCGAGAGCCACGTGCTGAGCATTCGCGAGGGGAGCGCGTACAAGGACAACGCCCAAGCGTTGTTGAGTCGCGTGAGTGTCCCGCCCATCGCTTCCACTCGTTCACTTCTCGTTGTTCTTCAGGTGCGCCAACGGAGCTCGAAGAACGGCTCGCCGAACTCGCTCGGCTCCTTCCAGCTGGTGGACGACATGCAGCTGCAGGCGGAGGAGGCGGACGGCAGCGGGGACGAAACGTTCCTCACCTGCAACGCGCCCGCCGTCGACGCCACGGCCGACCGCACCGCCCAGCTGTTGGACGCGACCGGCGGCACGTTGGGCGCGCCGAAGCGAGCGGAGGAGTTGAGTGCGGACGAGCGCGAGGGACTCGCCCAGCTGTTCGACCAGTCAGTCCCCTCTTTTCCATTTATTCATTTGTTGATTGCTCCACCGCTTCAGGTACATCCACTCGACCCGGCGGCAGATCGACCAGCTCAAATCCATGCTCGCGACGTTGCCGAAGATCAAACAGGAGGCGCTGTTCCGCTCCTAACTGTTCTCTCATTCCTCACTCACGACTGTTGAAATCTCCTCAATTTATTTTCTTTCGTCCGCTCAATAAACAAGAACAACTAGCGGATAGTCGGGGACAGTTCAAATCACACACCATTGCTCCAGGTAGCTGCGGGCGAGAGGCAAATTCCCGCTGTACTCGTAGATCAGGGCGAGGTTGTGGGCGGCACACGGCCGCAGGTCGTAGCGATCCGCCCGCTCCACGCGCTCCTGCTCGCCGCCCTCGCCGGCGGTCAGGATGGTGGGCGGCTCGGTCTCGTCCAACGTCCGCTTGTAGAAGTGGATGGCGGCCGGCAGGATGCCCAGCTGGTGGAACAGGCGGCCGATGTTGTAGAAGACCTCCTGCTTCAGGGCGCCGCGCTTCTCGCGGTAGCGCTGCATGAAGGCGATGCCCTGAACACGAATGACTTCAGTGAATGCGAGGAGGGAGGACGAACCCGCATCGCCAGCATGTGCTTCCCGCTGATGTCCTTCTTGCAGGCCATGTGCGTGAACGTGAGGGCGATTAGAAGCGTCATCAGCGGGTCCTCCTTATTGCGGCTCCACACTTGCAGGTACTCGCCTGCAATCACTCGAAGGATGAGGAGGGCATCGAACGAAGAGCTCACTGATCGCGTGCCGGTAGGAGCCCGTCACCAGCGAGTTGTTGCCCGAAATGACGCGCAGCTGATCGCACGGCGTCCGGACCTCCGCCCGAACGGTGAAGCGGTGGTAGGCGATGTTCTGGTAGTGGCAGAAGACGAAGTTGATCGCGTTGTACATCCGCTCGTTGTACGCCTCCACGGCGACCGGCGACATCCCGACCGTTTTGTTCTGCACGAAGAGAAGTGATCGAGAGGGAAGAACGAACCGGGAGGTTGCTGTAGATGTAGCGGAGGTACTCGAAGGCCAGCTGGAAGGCGCCCGCCTTCGTGGACACCAGAAGGATGAGGTCGAAGAAGGTGGACACCCTGCAACCGAAGAGAAGCGAGTGGAAAGAAGGAAAAAGCGGCAGCTTACGGAGAGGTCTGGATTTTGGGCTGCAAGTTGGCCAAACACACGATCTCGAGGGCCTCTTTGAAGCGGCGCTGCTCGTAGAACGTCTCCCCCAGCCGGAGGCAGTGGTCGTGCAGGTCGGTGGCCGAAAGCAGGTCGCTCGTCCGCCCTTCGGCCACCGCCACAGCGCCCTGCCGCTTGATTTGCTTCTCGATGGGCGAGCCGCGCAGCACTTCGATCATCGTCTTGTAGAGGACGCCGCACTGGGTGGCGCGTGTCCGACTGCGTTTCGTGTAGTTCTGGTCCTTGAAGATGACGAAGAAGTAGGGCACGAGGAGCATGCGGATGCAGCGAATGTACGCCTCGCTCTGCTTCCGGTCCTCCAGCACTTCCGCCTGCCGCATCAACAGTCGCTCGTCCTGAACACTCGGATCAACACGAGGAATGAGCGAGAGGACGTACGGGCAGTTGGGAGCAGGAGTCGAGGTCGTAGTCCATGAGGATCTGCAGGGCGGCCTCCGTCTCGCCCCGCTGCTGCAGGATCGTGGAGAGGTTGATGCGGGCGGTCACGTACGCCGGGTGCGTGTCGAGGACGGCGTGGTACATGCGGAGCGCCTCCTCGGGGTGTCCGCGCGAGTGCTCCAGCGTGCCGAGGACGAAAAGCGCGTCCGGATTGCCGGCGAACGCGTCCAACTCCAGCAGTCGCCGCATGTACGCGAGGCCGTGGTTGAAGAGCTCCGCCTTGTGGTAGGCGCGCCCGATCTCCAGGAAGACGTTCTCCTCCTCGGCGTCGTGGATCGCCCGCTTCAGCAGGACGTCCACCAGCGAGTCCACCGGCTTCAGCTGTTGCAGGTGGAGCAGGCAGACGATCAGCTTGCCCAACACCACGGTGTTCACCGTCTCGGCGATCGTGAAGTGATCGACCGTCGGCGGCATGAACGGCTCGATCGTGTAGCCCAAATTGGAGACCGTGATCTAAACGAGGCGAATGCACGAGATACACGGGAGAACTGGGCGCACCTCCATTGCGGGCGTCTCGTCGGCGGTCAGGGCTTGAATTCCGGGGCACAGCGAGAGGATCGCCTTCACGCACTCCTCGTACCGCTCCCGACTGATCCACATGGCTGCAGGGAAAGGGGATCAGTGAACAAATGAGGTGGAAGAGGGAACGAACCCAGCAGAGCCAACAGCTGGACGTCGGCCGTCCGCCCGAACTCGTGGCATCGCAGCAGGAAGACCTTGAGCGTCTCCATCGCCTTCTCCTCGTCCATGCACGCGATGTAGTGCTCGGCCGCCGTCTTGATCAGCGCCTGCAGCCACTCGAAGTCCATGCCCGAGCGGCGGCAGTCGATCGCTTGGGCGGCATTGAGGCGAATGCGCATCGCGAACTTCGAGAGGCCCAGCGCTTCGAGCAGTTCGATTCGCTTCTCGTAGTAGAACCAATTCCAGGGCTCGCAGCGGACCGCTGAAGCGAGGGATAAACGATGGAGTCGAGCGGAAACCCACCACTCCCGTAGCACGCGGCCGCCTCTTCGATGCGCTCCAACTGGACGGCCGACTCGCCGATCTCCGCCCAGTCGGCGGCGGTCGTGCGCGCGTCCAAGTGGGCGGCCAGCAGGCGGTACTCGAACGCCCGCCCCGCTTGGTTCCGCTCGGCGTAGATGTCCGAAATCTGCTGGTAGGCGTCCGGCAGGCGGGGATCCTGGCGAATGGCTTCGCGGAGGAAACTCAACGCTTCTTCGATTCGATTGTTCGCGTACGCGACGTTCGCTTGGCCCATGAGGTTGTCCACGACTCTGAACGCCGAACGGAATGAAAGAAACGATCGCTGGACTCACTTGTTCGGACGTCGCGCCAAACGGGGCGCCTTCGACGGCCGCTCGCTTCCGCCCGGCTGTTCGCCCTGAAGAAGAAGCGGTCAATCTGCTCCGGTTGGATCGAACGAACCTCTCGCGCCGCGCTCATCGCGAACTCGCCCGACTGTCGGTCCAAGCGGAACTGCTCGAGCAGGTCGTCGGGGAGCTGCAGGTCGGCGAAGAGCGCCTTCTTCCCGCCCGCCTTCTGCAACGAGCGGGCATTCGAGCGATCATTCCCCGAGAAATCGAACCTTCTTCTGCTTGCCGCCGGCGCCCGCCGAAGTCGAGGCGATCGGCTCGTCGTCGGCCAGCTGCTCGACGTCCGTCTCGTCCGGAAACTCGCTGCTCAACGCCACGTACTCCTCGTACGTGATCGCGTTGTTCATGAAGCGAGCGAGGTGGTCGTCCGGCAGCAGGGCCGCCTGCTCGGAGGTGGACGGTCCGCCCGCTTGTCCGGCGTCCAAATCTGAAGAATTCGGCCGATGCAAAGAAATTCGAACGGAAACTCACACTGCGCAATCGACGCGTCCGCCTCCTCGTTGTGGATCTCCATTCGACTCAACGGCGTGAATTCTTCCGCCATTTTGGTCGGACGAGCAGGATCTTCTGATTGAAAGCAGTGAAAGACGGAAAAGAGGCGCGAAATTCAGGATCCACGCGCGCCTGCTGCATTTCGCCACAACGCCGATGCGCGAGCAAGGCGATTGTGATGGGCAACGGTCAGAAGAGGAAGTGGACATGACAAGTTGTGGAATTCATTCAAAGAACGGCCAGTCAAACAGATTGCTCATTCAAGCACATCAACGAATTCAATGAAATGATGCAATTGTTGGTGCTTCCAGCTCTCCTAATGGCAACAAAGCAGCTTGCAAATGAACATAGTTGGAAGTGCAATCCAGTTTAATCCTTTGATCCCAACCCAGAAGCACTGGACGTTCTTTAAGGTCAATCCCCGTTCTACTGCTCGAGTGCTGCCGTTCATGTGAACCCGCTGCAGGTCGGGTGTCTGGTGCTTATCGCCTGCTTGTTGCGAACTTTGAGCTCTTGCGTACTTTTGGAGTGTATTACGAAGTGCCCTTGCGGTCTCTCACTCATCGATCGGAAGCAAACGAATAAGCAAAGGGTTTATTAGGGTTCATTAG